>PVKS010043401.1:0-14904 GCA_004027875.1 Aplodontia rufa | reverse complement strand
TGGAAACTTCTCCAGAAACCCTGGAGATCTTGATGCACAACCTGTCATACCAAGTAAAGAAAGAGATTTGAGAAGGTGCTAACAAATACCCCACATCACATGTGGCCTTGAACATCTGCTATCAATAGTAAGAATATGAAGAAATCTAAGTGTGTGAGTGATCACGATGTCATCTATCTGTCCATCCATCCATCCACCCATCTGACTATCCATCTATCCATTTGTCCATTCATCTTTCCACTCATCCATCTATATATCCATCGATCCATCGATCCATCTGTCCAGTCATCTATCTCTCCATCCATCCATCCACTCACCAATTCTTCTGTTCATCCATCCATCTCCTCATCCAACCCTTCATTCATTCATCTGTCCATCAATTCATCCATCCATCCATCCATTCACCTGTCTAAGTGTCCTTCCGTCTATCCTTCTGTCTGGCCGTCTGTCCATCTGTCCACCCATTCCTTCATTAAGAATGCATTTGCTGAGTTCTGGGAACCCACACAGTGGCAGGCCCTGGAAGATATCAATGACTACGACACATCCTTATTCTTGAGCAACTTATGGCCTCCTGTAAGAGGGTGCTTCTATACCCAGTGTCCCTGTCTTTGGAGGTACCTGGTCCTCTCAACGTACCTCTCAATACCTCTCACTTCCCTCATCAAACAGTATCACAATTTTTTGTCTTGCCTGACTTCCCATGGGACTGTAAACACCATGATGGAGAGATACACTTTCACAGACTACCACACATGTACCACTGGCATGGATTAACGCACGGCAACCTGAAGAGACAGGATCTTTGCAGCTGAGAAAAATGCGGCCCAGAGAGATGGACTGATTAGCCCAGGCAATTCAATGCAGATCCTTTGGCTTCCAGAGCCTGCGTCCTGGACCATGACCCTCAATATCTGGTAGGAGAGCAGGTTAAGGTCACTGTTCCCTGCGAGGTCTCAGAACCTAGGGTCGTGCCCAGGTCATCAAGAAGCTCACCAGTGTGGGTATGAGAAGCTTGTCCAGCAGTACACGTGTGACGTGCTATGGGAGAATAGGGAAGGGGCACTGCCCACAGGCTGCGTTCCGGAGCAGAGTTAAGGGGAAGGTAAGCAGGTAAGGAGAGAATCAGAGGAGAAGAGAAGGAGGAAGGGTTTAGGAGCTCATGAGGCTGGGAAGCATGGCTTAAAAGATGACCAATGACACTGAGGCTGTTGAGTGGGCAGGCTAATTATGAGGGTTTTCCATTCGGCAGGGCTGAGAAGCCATCAACACTTTCAGGCTGGGTGGGTAATGAAGCCAGAGCTGTCACTAGCAGCCCCTGCTGTATGAAGGCCCTCCAACAGGGATCCTGAGCAGGGAGGGTAATCAGGAAGCTGCTTCAGGGACCTGGATGAAGCTGCCAGTACGGAGTAGTCAAGATAGAGGCAGGACTTGGAGAGAGGGGAAAGATGAGGAAGAGGAAGTGCCAAGCTCTGTCCTGGTCTGGATGAGGAAATGATGATGCTCCCCATCCTGAAATGAGACCATTACACGAGCACCTACTATGTGCCAGCTCTTGAAACAGCAACTGGCTTTGTAACTGCAACAACACAGGTAAGGTTTTCCTCCTCATTTTACAAGGATGAGACCATCTGAGCCTCTCAAAGTGTCCAAGGGTTGCAAGGGATGAAGTGGAGGCACCAAGGGGTCCATGGAACTCCAGAGCTCTAGGTACCATAAGAGGGCACCCAGGTCATCTGCACTCAGCAAAGAGCAGGACATGGCCACAGCTGACCTGGCTTTGTGAGTGTCATGGTGGCTGAGTGCCAAGCTACAAATCATTCCACGTCACCACGAAAGCCAGAATAACGAGCGAGTGTCTATGTGTGGTCTGCTGACTCCAGCTGTCTTAGCTCAACCGGATCTATTGACAATTCACTAATCCAGCCGATAGCTGGGCAGCTGACCCACAAACTCAGCCTCTGCAGAGCCCAGGGCGACACCCAGCCTGCTCCCCAGCCCTCGGATGAGTTGGTGTTAGTCACCACTAAAAAGTCGCCTCTAGAATCAACACCACTTAGCCCGTCCAGTGCGCCCTGAACAGTACAGCATCAGGTACCCTGCACCCTGTGTGCCTAAGTCGTGTTTCCTTCTTCTCAGGCATCCTGGTTTGAGCCACCTGTCAGTGGCCATCTCAGGAACTTTCATTTGTGACAAACTGAACTGAGCTGAACGGTGGCCTCTAAACAGATTCATCCACGTCCTAGTCCCCAGAATCGGGAAATTGAGCCTTATTTGGACAAAGGGTCTTTGCAGATCTTGAGATGAGCAACCATCTTTCAGGCTCCACGTCCAGCAGCAGGAGCCCTCTTAGGAAATCAAGGTAAAGGAACATTTAAAAGAGACAGAGCAGGAGGCAATGTGACCACGGAGGCAGAGATGGCAGTGATGTGACCACAAGCCCAGGAACAAATTGAACTGGCAGAAGCCAGAATAAGCCAGGAAGGAGTCTCCCGTGGACCTTGCTCATCTCTGATTTCCGGCTTGGGGCCTCCAGAATTTCAAGAGAGCAGGTTCAGCTGTTTAAAGCCGCCCTGCATCTAACTTGTTACGGCAGCCAGAGGAAAGCAGCTAACACAACAGACCGGGTTTTAACCGGGAAGCCTGCACTGCCACTTGCGGGGGTTTCTGTGATCTCATCCCTCAGGCGCACCAGCCAGGCAGTTCCTGTTCTGCCCTTGGCCGGGAAGGGAATCCCGAGGCTGCATCTGCCACTTGGGTGTGGAGCCCTGGGCCAGAGCAAGATGAGAAATGGGCCTATTTATAAATGATCAGAGCCAGAGGGTGGACGTGGGGTCAGCTGAGGGCTTCACCAAGGTCAGAGGCCCAGGCCTGAGGGAGCTGGGGACATTGCAGAGAAGAACACTGCCTTGATAGGAAGCTGGGGGCGGAGCAGGGGCATTCAGGGCCTCTCCAAGCCCCAGGGCTATGGTCCCTTTCTGAACAGGAATGTCCAGCTGGCTTCCAAGTCATATCTGGTATCCCAGGCGGGAGAAGGGCAGGCCCTGCTGGGTGGGAGCGGATTTTTTCCTGCTGTCTCATGGCTTCTCCAAGAAAGGAAGTGAGAAGGGGTGCACTGTGCACACAGCCCACAGCCTGCCTGCGGCCAGTGTGCCCACCACGCTCCTCCAGGCTGAGCAGGTCCTGCCAAAGCAGAGGCCCTCGGTGGGTGGCATCTTAGCCTCTGGCTGTCACACAGAGGGCAGGAAGCTGTGCACAGTTCCAAGCTTGCAAGTGGCCAGGGACCCTGCTGCTTTGCGACAGTTGGACCAGCATCCAATCTCTAGTGCTGGGCACAGCTGGACGAGGATGAATCACAGCACACAGGCTCTCGTGCTCAACCCTTCCTGCAGTCTATGTGGGAGATGCTCCTATCTCCTGAACCAGGGCTCCTGGGAGCTGGCTGCAGGCTGTCCTCCATGGCAAGAGCAGCCTCTGACCTGGCTATCAACTAGAAACCCTGGGCAGGTTCCCATCCATGACAATATTAGGTGCTGACCTCTCATATGGCTTTAAGAACTTCTCCCCATAGTATCTGTAGCAGGAAGAAGAATGCTATCAGTCTTATACCTCATGGGGTTAACAGAAAATGAGTTTTAATAAACCTCAAATCCCAGCTCCATCTCCTTCTCAGCTGTGTGACCCTAAACAAGTTACCCAACCTCTCTGAGTCTACTTCCCTTGTCTGTAAAAGGAGAATCACAGGCCTACTTCACCAAGCTTCTGGGGAAATTAAACGAAACAATAAGTGTGACTAAAGATTTAACCTCATTCAAGAACATCTTTGGACTTCTTATTTCCTTTTTAATCTTTCTCCTTGAGAAGATCTGTACCCAGCTGTGTGTGGTCACATGGAGTGTTCAGCATGGTACATGTGCTCCCCAGAGCTGGCCTGTGCATTCTGGGGATGCACATGAGAATCCGTGCAGTTCATGTGGGGTTGCAGGGCCTAGGTACCTGCAGTCCTCTGTCGTGACCCCAGGCTCAGGCCCTGCTGGGCACAGTCACACAACCTGAATTCTGAACCTGAAACCAGACAGTTATCACTCACTCGTCACACCTCCTCATTCCTGCAGAAGTCAGCTTATGACCCTCTCAGGGTTCAGTTCATGTGCACATGGTAGGAATTACCTATGGAAAGGGACCAGCCACCTCCATCGGGAACCTGGGTGCTGCTCCACCTTCTCATGTGGTCTTGGACACTTCCCTCTTCCTCCCAGTTTCTCCATCTTTCAAACGGATATTATCATCCCCCAGTCGCACAGTGACTGCAGGCTGAGCCTTGATCACCGGGTGCCATCCTGCAGTAGATGCTCAGTTAACACGAGTCTCCTCCCCTCCTCTTGCCCCCAACCCTCTCTTTACATGAGGAAAGTAGTATGGCTCAGACTCCAGACCCAGGAGGTGGCTCGGACTCCAGACTCCAGAACCAGGAGGTGGCCCGGACTCCAGACTCCAGAACCAGGAGGTGGCTCGGACTCCAGACTCCAGAACCAGGAGGTGGCTCTGACTCCAGACTCCAGAAACAGAAGGTGGCTCTGACTCCAGACTCCAGAACCAGGAAGTGGCTCGGACTCCAGACTCCAGAACCAGGAGGTGGCTCAGACTCCAGAATCCAGAACCAGAAGGTGGCTCTGACTCCAGACTGCAGACCCAGGAGGTGCTCAGGAAGCATAGCTTCGAGGTCCAGCTCAGTCTCTTCAGGGTCTAGGGGAGAGGCCCCCACTCCTCTGGCCCAGCTCTACTTGTCTTGCCATTGAACTTGATCCTCCCCTAGTCACACATGCACGTAGAAAAGCACGTGCGTGCGCACACACACACACACACACAAACACACCTCCAGTTGTCCTCAGCATCCAGGTGTGAGGCTGGGCTGCCCCAATGTCCACTAGGCTCTTGTGAGGCCTCTTCCCCTGCTGCTTCAGATCAGGCCCCTGTGGTACCTGTCACTCAGTTACAAGGGCCGAAACTTAGCTTGCACCCCTCGCAGACCCACCCCACAGCAGTGAGTCTCCTTGCCATGCAGATCTAAGTGCCGCTGCTGCCCAGCCTCGAAGCACGGCCTGCAGGCTGGAGGGGCTCAGATTTCTCATACGGCCTGGAGCCTGGACAGATAGACACCATGTTCAAACGCAAGGCATTCCTCTGCCGCCCACCAGCTCCCTCCAAATACCAGAAGCCAGCATCTCTCACATCCGGTACCAGCACTGAGCAGACAAGCCCCCTCCCCAACACACACATGCACACACAGGGACTCAGCCACACTCACACTTACACTCACATACACACAAACTCACCAGGAGCATGCTAACACACACAGGTACAAATTCACAGAGTTAAGAGGAAGGCAGGAAGGGGCATCTGACCTGGAAAGAGACCCTCTGCTTCATGGCTGGCTGACTGCAGAACTTTCCAGAAAGGTGTGTAATGGCCTCAACCTTCACCTCCATCTCCATCTGCTGCTTGGGAGGCTCTAGGTCTTCTGAGGCCACAGTCCTGCCAGGTTGCTAGGGTGGAACAACAAAGAAGGAGCCTAAAGGTGTGGCAGAGAGAGGTGGCCTGCGTGTGGGATTCCATCTTGACAGCCTTGCCCAGGACCTCAGACAAGCTGGGCAGGATGTGGACATGGCACATGGCTCAGAGATGTTGCTGCTCTACCCAGCTCATCCACCTGGACTGGGAACGTAACCCAGTCTACTCCTTTTTTTTTTTTTTTAAGAGAGAGAAAGAGAGAAACAACTTTATTTAGTTTTTCACATGGCCTTACTTGCTCCAACACTTAGCTGTGTACATGGTGCTGGGGTTTGAACCCGGGTCCTCGTGCTTGCCTGGCCACCGCTCCAGCCCCAACCCAGGCTATTCCTGAGATCCATGGAGAATCCTACCAGCCAGCAGGACCCCAAGCATGACACTGGACAGGAAGGGAGAGCACCTACTCTGAACCAGGCCCAAGCCCACCAACAAACAGCTCTCGCTGCAGGGACCAGCGTCAGCCAGGATCTTGATGGAGAGGCACATCCTCGGGCCCTGCCCAGACCTACTCGATCAATCTCTCTGGGGCAGGGCCAGCGATCTGTTAAAATGTGCTCCCTTTTCCCCAAGGCTCTGTCACTCCAAATGAGAGACCCTGCCTGTCCATCCACCACACCCTGCCCCCAAGGCAGCATTCCGAGGCACTGACCTTACCTGCTTTGGGAGCCAGGCCCCACAGTGCAGCTGACGAACTGCCACCTACCTGGCCTTTGTATTCCTGACTTATGTTAGCCCTACCAAGAACGGTAGAGGCAGGATCTGAACATAGACCTGATTCCAGGTGTGCGCAGCCACAAATCAAAGTGAGCTGAGAATAACCCGGGAGCATGGCATGGATGAACCCTCAGACCCACAGTGGGAAATGGGGAAGGGCCAGCTAGCCAGACCTCCCACTTCCGTCACCGAGAAATCAGGCGCGTTCTCCTGAGTTAATCGGATCTGCAGTGCAGGGGACGGAGCAGCATCACTCTTGAAAAAGAAGCTCTCGGGCTGCACCAAAGCTGCAGGCCTCTCCCGGGCCCTCCCTGAGCCTCTCAGCAACTCTGGCCATGTGGGGAAGCCAAGTGCCTGGGGAGGGATCTAGGTGGGCGTTGTATCCCGTGGACCACAGTGAGGAACCCAGGCAGCCCTCCTTAGGGTTCTCCTCATGAAAGGAGGGAAGCAGACATGGGCAGGGCCAGGCTGGGGGTGATGGTCTGGATGCAGGTGGTGATGTTGGTAGCCGAGACATCTCACGGGGTGGGTGGTGGGAATTTCAGAGCCGATCACACCTGCAAGCTGTGAGCATCAGCCTCCAATCAGAACTGAGGATAAAGCCAGGGTGCTCCCGGGAAGATGGGGAGACTGCAGCCAGGTGGGAAGAGGGCCACTCCTGCTGAGAGGGACAGATTTGAGAATGAGGTCTCCAGGGCCAGCCTCCACAGGTAATGAGACATGGAAAGGACAGGCAGGAGAGGACCAGGCTCTCCTCCAACAAAGAATTTGCTGAAACAAAAAATGTAAGATGACTCTTGTACAATGATGGTCAGACAATTAAATATGCCTAGGCCAAATGCCTATTTTAGGCTTGACTCCTACATCCCGTAGGGTTGGCCAAAGTGTCCCACTTTCCTGGCAGCAATGCACTAAATTGTGTCTCCCAAAAGATGCACCCATGGCTTTGTCCCCAGAACCTGTGAATGTGAGCATATGAGGAAGAAGGATCTTTGCAGATGTAATTGTATTAAGAATGAAAGAGGCAAAGAAGGATTCTTCCATAGAGCCTTCAGAGGGAACGTGGCCCTGATGATATCTTGATTTCAGATTTTTGGTCTCCAGAATTGTAAAGGAATAAACTCTTGGTGTTTTAAGCCACTCAGTTTGTAGCAATTTGTACCCAGTTTGTAGCAGTCATAGGATACTAATACCATGACTACAAAATGAGTTCAGATCTATCTGTTACAGTTATAGGGAAGCATACAGATCCAACCACACGAAATTGGAATATAGTATGTGCATATTCATACAATGGAATAGCATGCAGCCAGGCAAAGGAGTCTGTGGACAATCGCGAATGATCAGTTCACATGTTATCAAATGGGAAAACATGATATCAGAATACGATATTATAAATGTATGTGTGGCCAAGGAAAAAGTAACATGGGAAGTATGATGCAATATTCTCTGTTTTGTTAGTTGCTATTTTCTGTGTTCAAATTCTTCTCAATGAATATATATGACTTTTGTTATCAGAAATAATTGAGCTGTCCTCAAAATGATGTTTTCTTGCCAAACATCACACGATTGTGCGAGTGTGACTAGAGGCCCACGTTCTTTCCATCTATAATCTCTTTAGACTCTTAAAGTAGTCCCACAAGACCTTGCTATCATTCTATTTTGTAGATGGATATGAAGGATCCATGGGGCAAACTGTCTAATGACACAGCCAGCTCCAGAGTCAAGCCTGTGCCCTCAGAGCCCATGCCAGGAAGCCACCTCTTCCAACCTGCAGCTGGGCAGCGGCTGTGGCTACCACCACACCCTCCTCCTTCCTGGCCACGCCCAGGGCCCTGGCCATGTCCTTCAAGTCAGATGGTTAGTAAAAGTCTCAAGTGCCCTCCAGGCAGAAATAAATAACAGAGAGAGATCCTGGGATTCCAGATTCCTATTTTTAAATGGAATGAGGGATAAATCATTTCTGCTAACTGTTTTTTACCTGGCTGCAGGAAATGAAGCATCGCCATCTTTTAAAAGGAAATTAAGCCTCTAATTCCATGGCACATGTAATAAAATGGTACTTCGGCTCTCTGCACTGGATATATGGCCCGTCGTGTCCTAATTTACTATTTCAACACTGCCTGAAATGTTCTGAAGTTATTAATGTGGCAATATATTCAAGCACAAAACCCAGCCTTCAAACGCTGTTGAAGCACTTAATTAACACAATGGATGGCCGTGTGGGAGCAGATGGGGATAACAGCAAGAGACTCGGCCTGGGAGCTGGGTGCCCAGCCAGCCCTGCCATTGAGCACTAGTGTGAGCCGGAACCTCTGTGTCAGCTAAAAGCTCTGGAAGGCAGAGATGATGGTACTTCAGGCCCAGGTGCAAAGCATTCCGCTCTCAGTCGACCCTAAGGAAATTTCTCCCTCCCCTGTATCTAGTTCCCTGGCTGCACCCGCGTCTCTCTCTGCCGAAGATGTCCCCAAATGTCACTCTCTTTATTCTGACTCCCACAGTCCACAGCAAGAGTTGCAATTGGTTCCACACGCATACACATGTAGGACAGTTCATCCCGGGTTCTGAGCTGAAATGTTCCACTGGATTTTGAAGAATAGGTCTTTAGGACCACAGATCCACCAGGGCAAAGTTTCAAACTTAGATAAAGGGCAGGGGCAGGGCTGGAGTGGTGGTCCAGCAGTTACGGCGCTTGCCTTGCATGCGTGAGTACGCGGGTTCAAACTCCAGCACCATGTACACAATGAAGTGTCTGAGCAACCAAAGTCCATGAAAAACTAAATAAAAATTGATTCTGTCTTTCTCTCTCTCTCTCACTGTCCCTCTCTCTAAAAAAAGGGTGGGGGCAGGGGCCCAGAGATTCTAGACTCACTGTATATCCTTGCACATCTCTCCCCTCTCTTGGCCCCTTGTAATGCTAGTGACCAGCATGGTCATCACCAATGTCTGCTGATCTCACAAACCCTCTCAAATTGCAACATCTGGTGGGGACAGGATGAGTGACAGCCTTCCTATTCTACAAAAACTTCCAAATGAGCTCAAAGGTACCCCTGGGGTCTCCAGGGTCAAGGGCTCCAGTTCCTTTTGTGAGTCCCCTCAACAGAGGGCCCCAGCTCCCTGGACAGTGCCAAGCCTCTCTCCCACCACACGCCTTCTCCACAATGAGGCTAATCTTCTATTTACGGGGCAGATCATTGGGACAGTTAATTTAGCTTTCAGCAAACTCATAAGGGAAAAAATGCAAACCTATGTTTGGAAGGAAACCATGCATTAAATCCCTAAATGTGGGCTTGATCTCTTAGCAGCAGACTTGAGTGAAGTTCCCTCTGATGATCAGAATTAATGCCCTGAGGAGAGGTCAATAGCTACTGCCGAGACTGTTTCCTGAAGGATCCAGGATGCCTGGACTACTAACCAAGTGACTTTAAGCAAACTATTTAGGTAGCAATCGTACCTCCTTCCTAGGAGTGCTGTGAGATTAATATGAGTCAAGTCACAGTCACATAGATGCAGGGACACAATCACTGCATCTTAGCCATGGAATGTGCATTGCACGGTGGATGCCCAGAATTTAACCAGACTCTGAGTGACATCCCCACGTTCCACTCAGACAGTAGGAGACCAACACCAGCAGGCCCACCTGAGTCTCCTCTTCCTCGTCCCTCACTTGCAAGCCATTAGCAAGTGTGTAGATTCACTGAGAAGAATTTGTAAAACATGAAAAAAATAAATAAGTCTATTCTAAATGGTTCCCACTGTCCCCTTCCTGTGGCTCTGGGTTACCGTCTTTCTCACCAGACCATGCAATGAGTGTCTACCTGGTTGTCACCTGGAACCTGCCCATGTCGTATTACTACGTTCTATTTTCCATTGAGCAGCCAGAGGTTTTGGGGACTTGGGTTGGCTTGTTTAAGTACAGCAGGTCCTATCAGCTCTTGATGAAATTCACCAACCCTTTCCTGTATCACTGAATAAAATGTGAACTGCATGCCCTGGCCTTCAAGGTTCAGATCACCTGGTCCGATCTGCTCCCCGCTCTCTTGAATCCTCTATCCCAGTCCCTAATTTAAGTTCCATAGAATCAGGGATGTCGTCTCCCTTGTTTTCTGTTGTATCCCTCTTGTTGGGCCCACGCTAGTTACAAAAGAAATGCTTTTAAAACGAATGATTCTAATGCAGGCACACTAATTCTACCTCTACAGCATTGTACCATTGCACAGAGGGAAATAGATGCTAATAAAAATAAATCGCTTGGACCAAACTCGTTTCAACCCCTGAGACTCACCTGGGAGCCAGTGAGACTCAGAGAAGTGAAGCAGTTGGTACAAGCCCAGGGTGCATCTCCAAGCGTCAAGGTTGTCGCCACGTTCGCCTGCTCAAGCTGTGGACTGCCTTGATCTGGAAGAAAAGGCCTGAAGCTTTTAGATAGGGCACCGCAGCCCTGGATCCCCCAAACTGCTCACTGGGGCAGCCCCCCACGAAGCCCCCTGCCTCAGCCTTCCAGAGACACTGCTGTGTATCTCTGGCCTCAGCGGGTTTCTTCCTTAAGAATGCTCAGAACTATAAACCAGAGAATAAAACACGATCATCCCTTAGGGAGGAAGAAGAATGGAGTGCAGGTAGGAAGAAGAGAGACTTCAGTACCGTAAACTCCAGCTTCAAGCGCAGTCTCTGTTATTCACTAGCTGTGCACCTTTCAGCAACTCGTTTTTCTGAGGCTTGAGTTCCCAGAACATAGGAATCTTAGGACATATGGGCTGAACTGGACTAGATATTAGCCTGGCAGCACTGATGGGGAGTTCATGAAGCTCAGGCCTCTTGATGGACTCAGTTCATTCAAATGCCACCAGCATGAGGGTCTGCACTTCGCCCAGAGTTGGCCCATCCTGGCTCCCCTTCATTCACAGAGTGGTAAGCATGATGTTACCATTATCCCTTCTTGCACCTGAGACCATCGGTGGCTCAAAGAGGTTTGGGCCCACAGCTGAGATGGAGAGGCAGTGACTTGACTCGGCCCTACCAATGAGCCCTACAGATCCCACTGGGATGCTGCTGCCTGACTTCATTGGATCACAGCAGATGGACACTTTGATCTTGAAGACTCAGCCACACTGTCGTGGATCTCCAGGACCCGTTTCCCCACCTGCCTTCCAGCTTGCTCTGTGGGGTCTGTTCCTGAGCCTAACAGGGAGGAGCTTGGGACTCCTCCTGAAAACAAAATTCCTAGCCCATAACTCTCCTTGGCTGTCAAGTCGAAGCCTGACACTAAGTCTGAAAACCTGGGACAGCGCTGCTGACAGCCTGATGACAGCCCAGCTGGGAGGGTGGCTATATTTAGCACATGCTTGACCTAAGACGCTATCAGGGGTAGAGCCACAGCACTGGGGGGCAGCAGGGAAGTAGTGGAGAGGATCCCCCACACTCCAACTCCACCCGAGCTATGCACCCTCGTTCAGATACTCCGGGAAAGTGTCCCCTTTCCAAACACATTTTCCCCAGCGTAGGGAGGTTCTGTGATTTGCCAAGTGCTTTTGGCCTGGGAATAACAGCCTGCCTAGCAACCTTGTTAGGAGGTGGAAACTCAAAGAAATTGGCTCCGTTTGCTGGAGAAGGAATTTCAACCCAAGGGGGTTAGGAAATACGGTGGCCAAGGGCCACAAAATTGGTGTTCCTTCTGCATCCCTGAGTGATTGCAACGAGGGAGCATTGGGTTGACAGTGTTCTTTGGGAAGGGAACTTGGGCTGAGCAGCAGGATGGATTCAAGTCATGGTCAAGGGTGCTCCGTGTCACTGAGTTTTTGAAAGACCAAAGGAAAAAGTCATGAAACACACTGCACAACAAACGCCATGAGCTTTCCTCCCCTCCATTCCATCTTCCTAATCTTGGGAGCCGGGTGTTCCTCTATGTATCCCCATTCTACAGACAGAGACAGAGAAAACATCTTTCTAAGACAGTGATTTGTCTGAGGTCTCACCTGGGATCTCAGCAATATTCATGTTGCAGATCCATCAATATTCCCCACCTCTGGGGTTAACCTGTGCTAAATGGTCAAGAAAATCAAGGTTGGGGGTGGGAGAGCCCACTTCCCAGAAGTAATCTTACCTCTGCCCTTTGAAGTGTCACGAAATTGGCCTGAGACTGTCCTGTCAGCAGCCCGGCACGAGGCTGCTGAAAGCACTTTTAGCACCTGATTAAAAAGGAGGCTTTATTTTTCCTGAGCAATTATCAGCCTGCATCTCATGATCTCATCCCAAAGCAAGAGTGATGGACGGCTCACCACCGGATGCTCCCCCTGCAAAGCGCTGAGAGGCTTGGCCTCACCTGCATGCATGGCGAGCGAAGTGCAATCGGGTAGAGACAGCCAGAGCTGCTTTGGGGCAAACAGGATTTGCCACCTGCCAGGGGTCAGTTGGGTCCTCCTTTCCTGTTCGGGCAGGGGTCTTGAATCTGGGCTGCATCCACTGTGAGTCTCAGGCTGTGGCCTGGCTGCTGGGGGATTTGGGACAAAGCAAAGGGAAGAAGACAGAGAGCCCACTGTGACATCCACCTGTGGGTGATGTCATCCTTAGGTCCCCAAAATAGCTCTGCTTGGGAGCATTTTAGGTTCACAGTATACTAAAACAGAGACTCTGGAGATGACCTTTTATCCCAAATCATGTGGCCCAGAGCATAGCTGAGAAGGGTGCTGTCCTAGTCGTGACTCTGCATATCACCCAACAGCTGGGTGCTGCCTTCCAAGAGAAGCTTGGGACCTATGTTCACCCCAGCTGTCTCCCACTGTTCTCACCATAAGCAACTAGGAACTCAGGAACAGGGTGACCGCAAAGACCCCGCTCTGACCTGCTTGCTGTGAACTTGGTACAACACCCTACCTGGCACTCCACCCCTGGGCTCTGGCATAACCAGGGAGGGTTCTGTGTGTATGAGGCTTCATTTCCTGCTACTTACAGTGGCAAGGACTCATAAAATGAAAACTCTCAGTGCTGCCGAAGAGGCAGTGAAACACGCAGGTGCACCCAGTGTCACCGCCGTGGGGAGTCATTCAGCAGTGCGCATGCGTGGAAAGCTGAACAAGGTATGTTTCTCTGACTCACTCGTTGCTCATCTGCAAATCCATGTTAAGGCAATACGTCTACCTACCTAACAATAAGTCTTACCTATAAATATCTTCACTGTGGCATTTTCTAAAGATTCAAATAACCTCAAAATCCCATAGTATAAGAGGCCATAAAAATAGTGCTTCGGAAGAATCCATAGTTACATAAAATAGGTTTTGTTATAAGACTTAGTGTCAACAGAATGTCATGAAATCGTCTAGATGGCAAGATCATAACTATGTGGAGGGGAAGAAAAAATTAAACAATAAATGAATGAGTGGTCGATACTCAAATGGCACATGGGACTATGGGTAGAGTTTTCATTTGTCTTTTTATGCACACTCTTTAGTTTTTAAAGTAGGCTCAGATTCGCAAATAAATAGAGAGGAAGGTGCAGAGTTGTATGATACACTCCCTGTCTCCACATATGCATAGTGTCCCCATTACCAGCACCCCAGGATAGGGTGTTCTCCCACCCACCCCCAAATTATCCATAATAAGAAAAATATATTTTATTAGGGATAAAAGAAGAAAGGGAAGATAAGAGATAGGGACAGAGGAAGGGCAGGTTACAGGGGACATCTTGTCCAATAGTAAGAACCCAGTTGGATTCAACCTTTTAACTTTTTTTTTTTTTTTTTTGGTACCAGGGATTGAACACAGGGACGCTTAACCCCTGAGACACATTCCCAGTCCTTTTTATTTTATTTTTTTTATTTTGCGACAAGGTCTTTCTAAGTTGTTAAGTGCCTCTTAGCTGCTGAGGCTGGCTTTGAACTTGAGATCCTCCTGCCTCAGCCTCCCAAGCTACTGGGATTATAGGTGTGCACCACCACACCCAGCCCCGTTAGCTTCTCAATACCCCCTTTTATGTCACCTGCTGTTGGAATCCCTACCATTTTACGTTGGTGAACTCATTTCTCTGTCCATTCATATTCTCCCAAGGAGGGGAGGCCATTCAAATGCTTTCTCAACACTCCAATCATCCTGGAATCCTCAGTTAAAACCAGCTTCCACAGGAAGCCTCTTAGCTCACTCTCTCACTCCCTGCATCTTAAGTGAGTTTTCCACTTGACAAGGACCCTCTGTTACCTGGTGCTGCGGCCTCAGAAAGACTGGCTTTGCGTCAGGGGACCATCCCGAGTGTCCAGGCATGGGAACAAGGACAAGGGAACAGTCTGATCTGCAGATCAGTCACCCACCAGAAGTGGGCAGAGTGCTGCGCCTGGGCGGGGTCCCAGCCTATGCCTCCACATCTCAGGGGCCCTGGTGCCCAGTACCAGGGGGCACCGCAACACCGGCTGAATGAGTGGATATGTACAAGGGCCTGTTTTAGACACTCTGAAGCTTTAAGTTAAGAAACAGGTTTTCAGGGGCTGGAGCGGTGGCTCAGCAGTTACGGGTACTCACCTCACATGCACAAGGACGCAAGTTCAAATCCCAGCACCACGTACCCAACAAAGTCTCAGAGCAGCAAAAGCTGCATGAAAAACTAAATAAAATTGTTTCTCTCTCTCTCTC
>PVKS010043400.1:0-14909 GCA_004027875.1 Aplodontia rufa | reverse complement strand
CCTCCCCATCTTCTCCTCTGCTCTCCTCTCCCCTTCCCTTTCCTCTCCTTTCCCCTCCCCTCTCCTTCTCTCTCCTCCCTTCCTCTCTCCACCCTTTCCCTCCCCTCCCCTCTCCCTTTCTCTCCTCTTCTCTCATCTGCTCTCCTCTCCCTGCCTCCCTCCAGTCTTTTATCAAGAATCTAATCAATACGCCTCACTGCGTTCCCAGGATGGCCAGTTGCTTCTCCACAAGCTCCCTGGAGAAGCAGATGATGCACCTTGGGTTTGGGGACAAGGACAGAAAACCTGCTTGGCTGCTGTTGATGCCTTTGCACAGACCTAACCTCTGCTCCCCAGCACCTGCTGGAGGCAGGTTCCAGCCCAGGATGCAGCGTGGGGAGCGTGAGTGAGCTCACTTCCAGGGCCCCCGCTTCGTGCCCTGTTCCACTTTTCTTCACGGTCTAACCGCAGATGTTTCTTTCAATCTCGTATTTAAAGAATCTGCCCTGATTTTCACACCATTTCCTGCCAATTCTTCATCGTAATCTTAACTGCCATGAAAGGAAGCCCTTTTAGCTTAATATAAATGTCAAGAAGGCTCTCCTTTGGGAGTCTGCTGTTCCCCTCATTTCTCTGGTTGTGCTGTGGACCCCATGTCCCTTGGCTATGTGCTAATGCCTAGGGATGAAAACACAAATGAAACAACAAATATCACCAATTCACTAACTTCCTGTGCCTTCTTCAAAGAGTCTTCCCCTGTGGACTTAATTCTCCAGCCGTCCTTGAGAGGCCTGCTGCTCTTAGCCCCATTTTATGGATGGGAAAACTGAGGCAGAAAGAGGTTGAGCATTTGTTCAAGGTCTCAGAGCTCTGGGCTTCAGTGCACCCAAATCGCCTAGCTCTGAGACGCGGACTGCACTGATGGTCTGTGACACTTTCCCGCAGCCCCCAGATGAGAGCGGAGGGAGAGAGGCCAACACGGACAGAGGCACCCTGTTGGAGCCCAGAAGAGTCATCGGGACAATGCACTGTGTCCTGACATAAATTCAGTACGTGAGAGCTAAGAGATGGTAGCCCTGAAATGCCCTGGTGAGCACCTCCGGGCAAACAGGTGGCCTTTGACTGAAGCCTGGGATGCCCAGGGGTGAACCTCAGGAACAGAGGTGCCCTTCCCAGCCCTTCCAGCCTGGAACAGCCCTGTGGCCTGCGTATCAGATGGTCATGCAGAACAAGGACCATTCATCTCTCCTGTCTTAGCTCAATCCCACAAGCCCTCTCCAGGTCTCACGTCTGACTCCCAATCCCTGAGCACCAGCAGCTCCACAGCTGGAGTTCAGAATCCATACGATTCCAAGTGGCAGGAGCACACTCCGGAGCCGCCCGCCAGCTCCAGGCCGGGTTTTTCATAATTGGTTTTCAGAGCAGTCTGTTCCGTGATGTGTAATTGTTAGCAGTTGTAAAAAGATAACTCACATTTTTAAAAGCTTAAAGCTTGCTCTGTGCAGATAAAAACTGTGACAAATTATGTTCCGAAAAATCATAAAAGTAGAGAGAGACATGTTAATAACCAAAGGTGGCGTTGCGTTTCGAGGTCAGCCAGACCTATTAAAGTGGTCAGGAATCTCAAGCTTTGGCAGCAGTGATTTGACCAAATCACTTATCTCCTCCAGACCATGCCTAAGAATCTCCCTCGGTAAAAAATAATCCATAGACGGTAATACGGAAGGTCAGGGGTAACTGGGGAGAGAAGCAATATTGCCAAACTAAACCCAGCTTTCAAGGAGAACTGCTCAAACGCGCCAAGGCCACTTAACGCTCCTGCAGGGTCACCCCCATATTTGGGGACGCTTGCATACTCGGCCACCCACAACCCTGTTCAGCCGCACACTTGTGCACACGCAATCACACATACCATATGAAGTAGCCAGGTGACGACTTTTCTGGAGGAAATGAGAAAAATGATGAAAAGATTTGACGGCAAATAGGAAGAGGGGTATAAGACTTAAAAGCAATGTATCTTTATCCTTTAGCAGAGGTGGACACAAATCCGAAACTGAGCGCCTCCCATGGGCAGGACTTCACGGTTTCATGGCCCTGATGATGGGCCACTGGCTGCTGGAAGATAGGAGTCAGCCATTCAAATGTCTGCCACCCCAGACCCTCCCCAGGACCACGCGAGTGCTAGGGCCTAGATGGGCCTGATTTTTCCAGGGAAGCATTGTTTCTGAATTAGATTCATGTTCTGTGCCCAGGAGCCCCAGGTGGGACAGTGATAATAGGCTAGGTGGTGGATCCCGTCTCTAGTATGAACCTTGGGAAAGGTACACTGCACGGCAGGTTGTTTGAGTTTGGGTTTTATGGCTAGTTAACTGGGGACTGCCAATGAAGTCGCTTAACTTCCCAGGGCCTTGGCGTGCACACCTCTGAAATGGAGTGTGCTGTGGGGCTGTGTGCAAGAGGTGCTGATATGGGGCTAACGTGGGCACTAGACTCCTCCCACTCTGTTCCTTCAAGATATTCTAAGTGTTCCAATATGCTTTTGAATCCTGCAGAGACTGGCCATTTCAGTCATTTTTAAAATTCTTTTTAGCCTTTATATTGTTTCTTGGAAAGAGATAAGGAGAAACAAACAAACCCTGGTAGAGAGAGCGCTGCTCTGATAAGCGGATTTCTTTGTTTTTAATCTATTTAATATATATCCAAGAAGAAAGAAAAAGAGAATACCAAAGCGGCCTCTGCATACTGACCGGAAGCGTCACGTGGTGACATGTCATGGCAAACGCATTTGCTCTGAGAATTCTCCACGAGTGCACACGGTTCCCCAGGACAAAACCCGTCCCTGAGCAGATTTCTGGCTTTTCAAACATCTACATGATTAGTTTTACTACAGCATAGAAATCTTAATAGCCAAGAAATATGAAGTTTCTGTACAGGTTATAAAATTCATGCTATTTATTCACAGACCAGACCAGCATACATAACTCCGGCAAATCTGTGTAGCTGAGTTGATGCATTATAAATGAGCATAATTATGCATTTATTTACTTCAGTCCTTCGTAGATCTTCTATACCACTTACATATTGAGAGGAGAGAAAGAAGTAAAAGCAGGAGAAAGGACCCTGTTATTCAGCACTGGGCCTGGATGAATTTCTTAACAAAATGTAGTAGGATATTTGAAGCAAGAAATCTCAGTCTGTTACAAGATCATTGTATTTTTGGTCCTTCTTAAACAATTATTAGTATTTACTATTTATTTACAACCTAATATGCACTCTGGTAACTGTTTTGAGACTCACCAAAAAAAATCTGGCTTCGAGGAATTTCATTAGTAAGAAATTTCCTAAATTTTTTCACTGGAACCTTCACATGATAAATGTAGTCTTTCTTGTTCTTTACCTTTCTTAAATATTTGGTTTTGTTTAAGTTACCAGAATTTGCTTATAAGTAGCAAATATTGGTGATGAATTTAAAATAGTCCTGATAGAGATGCTAAATACCTAGTTTGTTCTTTTTATTCTATTTAAATATGCTACATCCCTCAAAGGTCTAGGCATACTCAGGTGATCAAAAATACTCACTGCTACAGACTTGTGGAAAAAATTACACACACACACTCATATACTCACATACATGCACACATACACATGCACACAATACACACACATACACTCACATACATACTCACACACATACACAGTCACATACACATACACACAGTGTCACATACACACACTCACACATACACATGCACTCACACACACATTCACACAGGCTCACACTCACATACACACTCACATGCACACATATACACTCATACACGCACACATTCACATGCACACACATACACACACATACACACTCTCACATACACACATCCATACACTCATATACACACATACACATGAACTCACACGTACACACATTTACACACTCACACACTCGCATGCACACATATACACTCACACATACACACACACTCATACACACAGACATGTACATACACACATGCACAGTCATACACACATATACACATACTCACACACATGCATTCATGCACACAAACATATACGCACATACTCAGACACACACTCACACACATACATACAAATACACACATATACACACACTCACATATACACATACACACACATGCACACATATACACTTACACACACACACACACACACACACACACACTCATGCATGCACAACCTCAGCAGAACTCTGCCCTGGTCACCATGCCTTGCCCACCCAGCACTGACTATTCATGCAGAATGACAGAGCAGCCAGAGAGTAAAACCAGGGAGCACTAATAACTTACCACTGGGACTCAGGCTTTGACCTGGTGCCTTTTGTTTTCATCCTTTAATAGTGGGTGTTGGGATCTTAAGGATGGATTTCCATTGCACTCGTAAGGATATATAAAGATCAAAAACACAGCCTCCCTTGGCCCCTTATGCATTAAGATGACTCTCTGTCCCTTAGCCACACTATGGGAAGGGTTAAAAGGGCAGGAATGCGGAATGAACAATCCAGTGCATCCAGCAGCCGTCCACAAAGGGCACCGTCCCATGCCTCAGGCTCCTGGCGTGGCTGGTGCAGACTTCGTTTGCTTTAGCAAACCTAAAACAACTGGTGTAGCTTTTTATTTTTTTATTTTACTTTATTTTTTAGAGAGAGAGAGAATCAATTTTTATTTAGCTTTTCATGTGGCTTTCATTGCTCTGACACTTAGTAGTGTACACCGTGCTGGGGGTTGAACTTGCATACTCGTGCATGCCAGGCATGCGCCGTAACCGCGGAGCCACCACTCCAGTCCAGGTGTGGCTTTATAAAGCAGATCATTCATTCTGGGAAAAACACATTTGAAGCCTTGGAATGGAGTTAAACTGTTGAGCAGCTACATGATTGGCCGTAAAAGCCGGACTAACCCTTATGGCAGCTAGTGTACGACTCCGAGAACGCTCCTGGGGCTTTTTCTCAGCCTCAGTTTCCTCTTCTGTGCAACGAGGGTTAGAATATCAGGCAAATCGGGTTTTTATTGATAACAGCTTCTGACGATCTCCCTGATAGCAACACTGTCTTTTTGTCCTAAGGTATCCTGTGGCTGGAGCTTTGGATCTCACCGTGTCACCTTTTGAGCGTTAGCCATTGCCCCTTTACTGAACATACCCCTTCCTTCCTGTGTTTCTCATTCCTGCTCCCTTCTAGAATCATGTTTCACAAGTTGTAATTATATATTGTACACAATATAAATTATATATGTGTATGCAATTATATGCTTATTTATGTACTTGATTATTTTCTCTCCTCTTTGCTCCCCTAAGCTAAGCTCCAAGGATAAGCTTGTGGTGTCTACCACTCAGAGCCTAATAAAATGCCAGGTGCCCAGGCAATCAGGAAATTGCTATTAAATCAATGATTGAACATTAAAAAACCAAATGAAGAATACAGTGTATAAAACATCTTATTATTTAAATATATTAATATGTACATGCTTGCTTGTTAAATGGAAGGTTTTGAACTTTTTCATTTCACTTTCAAATCTTTCCTCATTTTTTTTCTTATGGAGGGAACACATAAAGTTTAAAGAGTTTGGTCCTGAGGTGGTAGTTCAGCAGTTACAGTGCTTGCCTAGCATGTGCAAGGACGCGGGTTCAAATTCCAGTACCACATACACAATGAAGTGTCAAAGCAATGAAAACCACATGAAAAACTAAATAAAATTGATTTTCCTCTCTCTCTCTCTCTCTCTCTCTCTCTCTCACTGTCCCTTTCTCTTTAAAAATAGGAAAGTTTAAAAATTTTTTTGAAAGTAGCAGAATTTTAAGCATAAAAATGAATTTCCTCTTTACTTGGAAAGAGACAAAATTTATATGAGAATTGGCAGTCTGTTAATCGTTATTCTTGGAGTAATTCAATGAGGAACTCTGCTCCCTTTACAAGTTAAATTGATTCACACGAATAGGCAAGTTAGCTATGTCCCTCAAAGGGAGCTGAATTTATTTAGGCTGTTTATTAATATCTCATTATCCTTCCTATGCACCAGTGATATGATCATTATTTCATTTCACTATGTTTATTAGAGTAAAAGCTTTTAGAAGAAATATTTTTGAAAAATACCTATGTCTAGTAATCTTTCTGCAGCAGGTACCAGTAAAATCCTCCTTCAGCCTCCGGCTTTCACTGATCTCTGAAGGTCTTTCCAGATCATGTCCCCAGGTTTTATTCTCTGCAATCCACAATGAGGTCACATTGTTCAAATATGGCTTCAATGTGTTCTTAAGGTATTTTTTCTGTCCCAGTGCATAAAATGGAATAGCCTTACAATTCTGCATGCAGGTGTTACTGTCACTAATGAGCAACCCTTGCCTGAAGTGTGCTCAAATGCTGCCTTATAAGTGGGTTCCACTTATTATTGAAAATTGAGAAGGTGGACAATGGGAATACGCCGACCTTGAACAACTGTAAGCCAGAAAGGTCTACAGGAGTTGGATTGACCTTGTCAGCATGTGAGAAAGTCATTGGATCCAGCTGGGCCTGCTTGTCGTCACTTGGAGGCTAATGCCCAACACAAAAGAAACTGTAATCTGACTTCAAGATGCCTAGGCGGTAGTGTTTTCCCGCAGTCCTCTGAAGAGGGGACCAAGGGGGATTTATTTTACATACTCCACAGCAAAATCCCTAGGCTTCAGCCCCTTGACTTCCCCAGTGTCCTCCTCATATCAGCTACCCTTTGTTCCTGCTGCTCTGGTCCTTTACAAATGCTACCCAACTCCCATTCCTCTTCTCTCGTCTGCCTCCTGATCTAGGGCCTTCTTTTTTTTTTTTTTTTTTTTTTTTAACTAGTCCCATTTCCTTTGCTTTGCTTTCCTCAACTCTGCAACTTTACTCTGAGCAAAGAACCTGAAGACTGGAACCCTCCTGGGAAGGCGAGGGTGGGAGGCTGGGCTTACACACCACATCTTCAGTGTCCTTGAGTCTTTCATGATGAGGCTCTCTGCCTAATACCTGCCTTCACCAGCCAAATCAATGAGAAATGACCACCAGGGTCACACAGTCAGGGGCTGGGTTGCACCTGAACTCCCTAAGCACACTTCCTTTCTCTATTCAGATAACCAGAAATAGGGCAGTCCAGCAGCCTGAATCAGCATGCAGTCTACAGGGCTGCAGGCCCATCTTCAGCTGCTGAGCAAGAAGCAAAAACATTGGAAATGACCACTTGGTTCCAAGAATCAGAAGTTCTAGAACCAACTTCAAAGTTAGAATTTGATTTAAATTGCTAGGGAAAAGAATCCTCAGTTTCCTCAATTCTCCTCTTCCATGGGATTGAATTCCCAAAAGCCCAGGGCTCACCTTGGTTTCCTAGCAGAAGGTGATATGGATGGACATGAAATGGGTCAACTAATGAACATAGAGGGGTCAACTGTGTGGCATGAAGAGGTGGAGGCGGGCAAGTCATCCCTGTGATGCAGAGCACACAGTGGGCACCTTCTCAGCTTCCCCTCACCCGTACTGCTCGGGGCAGGACATTGACTCCAAAACTCCTGCCATTCCTCCCCATCTTAGTGATGGGGACTTAGGGCCATGTGAGAAGCCACTAGGCTGCATCAGTCAAAAATCCTTCGTGTTACTTCACTACTTCTTTCAGTAGAAACATCTATCATTCAGCCTCACACTCTGGCTCTAACCGTGTTTGAAAACAGAAATTGAAAAATTAAAAAGAAACAGAAGCCAAGTCAAAAGTGTGTTTTAAAATGTGCATATTCCCTGGGGAGGGGACTTTGTCCTCCTGTTTCCTCCCTACTTTGCCCTCCAGGCGTCTTCTCCAGAGCCTAGGCTGAAGGAGGATTTTGAGTTTTTGCCGGTGAGAATTTAGCACTCGAGTAACACTTGAACCTTCACCTCTTCTAGGTTAACAACCTCAGCCCTTTCAAGTGAAGCTTAGATAGAAATGTCCTGACTCGCGTCTGCTCTGCAATCTCTGTCTGGATCGCACAGCCCAGGGGGATCCCTCTTGCCCTTGGTCTGAGCTTAAGTTGACCGCAGATTCGGTGACCTCATGTGCCATTGCTGCCTTATGCCTAGGGCTGATCCACATCCATGGGCCCTTTTCACATGAGTGAGTTTTTGGGCAGAACTCTATATATTTTTGGGCAAAAATAATAATCGAGATGTAAGACTTGACAAACATGTCTAAAAGTTTCATCTTGATGACTAGCTCATCCTTCTCAACTATGACAATCTTTTTTGAGGCTGATCCATCATCTAGATTTCTCACTTTTCTTATACCAGCTACAGGTTTAATGGGAACATGTCTTTAAGTTCTGTTTAAAATAGCCATGCTCTCAACACGGAAGCCCTCACACAGAGCTCTGTGACATACGTACAGCAGCTTCTTCTGAAATAAAATGTGGTACTAATCTGGGAAGCCTCCTCCAGGGAGGTTAAGAAGTGACAAATCTGCTGGTGACACTCTCATCCAACCCACGTTTCTCCATGCTGCCTAGGGACTTCCAGAACGGCACTGAATGCCTTCCTGAGGCCAAGCATAGCTATGCTGGGCATTTCTCTGAGAGATTGTATTCGTCCTTCACATCTTCAAATTAACTGGGTGAAATCCATTCTCTTTTTTTCATTTTTTAAAAGAGGGACAGTGAGAGAAAAGGAGAGAATCAATTTTATTTCGTTTTTCATATGGCTTTTGTTTCTCCAGCACTTCATTGCGTACACGTTGCTGGGGTTCGAGTTTGTGTCCTCATGTATGCAGGGCAAGTGCTGTAACCACTGAGCCACCTCTTCAACCCTGTGAAATCCATTCTTAAGGTGTCCGTTATGTAGTTTCTAGTTTCTAGAATGTCCTTTCTTCCTTTTTTAGAAACTAAATATTTTTAAACCTGATTTTCCTCTTTTCTTCCATTCTTTTTGAGCTCTCAAATTTTCACCGGGGAATCTTTTCATTATTCCAGGATATTAGTTGTTTGGATACAGGGATTTTGAATGATCTCAAAGAACCATTTAAACTAGTCAGATGGTTTCTTTCTCTTTTGACTCCACCTCAAGATCCTCCCAAGCAATTGGTGTCTAAGCTGTCCCTCCCCCTCCAGTTTAAGCATTTTCTTTGACTGAAGAAAATATCAGTGGATCAGTTTTCTCTGGTTGGTTGTAATTTACCCCACATCATCCATGGTCTAGTTAGGCATGACCTGTTATTCTCCTCTATTTAGAGATGAAGTAATCAATATATTTTACACGGTATTCTGTATGAATTTAGCAAGTGTTGGATGAATGAATGAATGAAAACTAGGGCATGGCCCTGGGCTCAGAATGAGAATTAAGGTGTTTTTGCAGTGTTCCTACCTCATATCTGGTGACATCCCATCACCTAATTCAGGCACTATGCCAGAATTGCTTATATTGTTCCAACCTGTGACACAAATGCCTCACTATGAATTCAATATTTTCTTCAGCTCCAGCTTTTATCTGAGAGATCACATTCAGGTCAACAAAAGTAAGATCATATGGCATTCAGAGACAAGTTATTAATGTTGGAAGCTGGAGAACACAATCGAAGGAATAGTCCCAATTATTTTGCAAATGGTACCCATTTTCATCAGTAGTGGTATCGATTCAGGACCCAATTGTGTTGAGCAGTCTCTAGTGCACAAGATTTGCATAAAGTACAGTAAATTTAATTTTAAATTTTAATTAATGAAAATTAGCTCCCAGGTTGCAGTAGACACATTTCATTTGCTCAGTGGTCGTGTGGGGCTGGTGGTTACTCTATTGGAGATAGTCCACACACAGAACTTTTCCATCGCTACAGGAATTTTATTGGCTAGATCTGCTGCAAAATCTATGCATACGCGTTTCCCATTAAATCAGTCCAAGGGGAAGAGGGAAGAGAATTCTAGTGTCACGCAGTGGCTGTTTTGAATCTCCCTTGTAGGATTAGACACTAAAAATTTACCAGATGAAATTCCTAGATGCACTGGAAGAAAAATGACTGAGCTGTGTCTAGAAAATTGAGAACCCTCTGACATGTGATATTCTAGGCTGGTGACTTTGCTTGTGGCATTTTAGAACAAGATTCAGAATCAGGAAAATGTCACCCACATTGAAAGCTCCCCTGTAAGAAATGTCTTAGTTTGACCTAAAGTAAGTGGAAGAGACAGGATAGAGGAAAGGGAAGCAGCAGAAGACGTCTAAGTGATAAATGGTGCCCTGTCATATCACATTTGACGTCTTAACAGGAAAAGGGGCTGTGGAGCCAGATGCGGGTTAAGCGAGAAAGTTCAAACCTTTCGTCTTCATTTTGTTCTGCCCGGCTCAGGTGGAGCTCAAGAGTTCCGAGTTCAAGGATAGCAAATCTGCTCTGCGGCACAGCAAGCCAATCAGGGCAGGGCGTTCTGGAGGCAGCCTCTGCTTTGTCCAGAATCATGATCCCTGGGCTTCTGAGCCATTGAAAAAGAGCAAAGCGGAGAAGAAGCCAGGGCGCCAGGAGAAGGCTGCCATCCTGGCTGTAACCAGCCCCAGACAGAGTGACAGCCACCAGAAATCTGCCTGACTCTCCTGCGCCAGCATCTCACCGGTCAGACCCCAGGGTCTCTCCTGCTCCCAGGAGCTTTCCCCAGCACACCCCAAAGAGAGCCGCGTGCTCCATCTTTTAGGCAGCTGCCCCCTCCCAGCGCCTTCTTCCCCCCTGGATTTTCCCAGGGCAGCTTTCACCTCATAGGCAACTTATCTGGGCTTCACATCAGCCTTAAAGATTTGGAGTATGGATCTGTTTTCCAGACTGACCGTCTGACTGTCTGACCTATGGCTGTTCACTCTCACAGAAATGCATAATGTGACCCTTGTTAAAACCACAATTAGTCTAAGCCCTTTACAGGAAATATCGGTTTGGTAAGAGGAGAGATACCGTTAATAGGAAGTCACGTGCCTGTTCAGAGCGCCGGCACACGCAGTCGGATGTACACAATTCTACTTATCATTGATCTCTAGAGCAGCTGCCGGCTAATGAACACGAAGCTTGGTGTGCTCTGTGCTCTCCCTTCTGCCCAGCGAGGCCGGAGCAGTGGCGCCCCTGCCACCCTGAGGCCAGAGGTGTTCAAGGCTGCAACTCTGCTCCCAGGCCCCGAGGCTTTGGGGGCGACTCCTTTCACAGATATTTCCCATCGTATTCCAAATGGAAGGAGAGGCCAGACCTATCCCCAGCCTAAGGCCACCCCATGCATCACACCACCAAGGAAGTCACCCCACAGGTGGGGAAGAATCAGAGTAATCCAAAGCTCCAGGCTGTGTGACTTTGGGCTAGAAGTAATGTGTGGCTCCACTGTGTATCAGCTTTGGGGCTTCGGCCTCAGTCTCCACCTATAGAACGGGGTGATGCTCCCTACGGCAGCTAAAGGTCCTGGTCTGTAGCCACAGTGCAGAGGCCGTTTGTTCAGCTCCAGGTGCAGGATTATAGAGGCACAGGTCACAAAGCACAAGGATGGGAAGGGAACACCAAGCCACTGAATGCAAGCACAAGAAACAGCCCAGCTAGCCAGGTAACCGTGAAGCAGTTACATACATGTCTGAGTTTTGGCTTCTTCCTCTGTACATTGAAAATAACCATACCTCTCTCAATGATTACCAATGGAGTTTATCAGAAAAACCCAATTTGCAGTTAGCCAGTGTGGAACTTTCCGCCAAACAGAAAGACTAAGTAGTAACAAAATAAAGCATTTGGCCCAAAGATCGGCACACCTAGGAAATCTAGAAAGTACTGTGCACACTTAGGGGACTGGAGGCAGACCCTTGATTGCCTAACGAGACGTGTGTTCCCTAGATCTGGGAGCAGAGCAAGGATTTGTTTTTACTTTTGACTTTTTCCACAGCCAGGGAGATAGGGCAAATTTCTCCGTGATGGTCTCCAACTGTCCAGAGGAGAGTCTCAGCCCAGAAGACCTTGCTCCCTGCCGTTCATGGGGCCCTCAGGGAAGCACCTGCCTGTGGTGGAGGAAAGCCCCCTCAAGCCCAGAGCTGGACAGCGGAAGGAGCCACTGCCACTGCACACACCCAGACCCAAGAGGCTGCACCCCACACCCCGCTCTCCCCACACAATGAAGCAGGAAGGCAGCAGCAAGATTCAGTCTTGGGAGGTTAGCACCAGTTATTCAAAGGGATCTGTTCTCCAGGTCCAAGATGGATCAGTTACTCAGTGACAAGTTGCTAAAACTCAAAAAACATTGGCTGAAAATTCAGGGAAAACTTAACTCAGTTGCATAGGATCTCCTGACTTGCACTAGTCTGCTTATATTTAAAAGCAATTTGTGTGTGTGTTGTGTGTGTTATGTGTGTGTGCATATATATATGTGTATGTGTGTGTTTTGATTATGCAAGTTTATGTTGGTGTGTGTGTGTGTGTGCGCGCGCGCGCACGCCTGTGTTTGCATTTAAGTAGACAAAAGGACATGATTTTTTCTTCTACATCCCCTGTCCCCAGCCAGGTCTTTTTCTTTTTGCAACGCAGTTCCACATTGGCAACTTGTGCATAGATGCAAGTACAGAAGTGCCGGCAAAGTGACCTGTCATGCTGTGGAACAGGGGTGGCACCCGCTGCCAGCACCTAAGGGCTCCCACTGTGGCATCGTGGCAGGCATTACTAATGGATCAGGATGCTCAGGTTTCTCAATGCCACTCTTCAGGCAGACACAATCAATCCATTAGGGTTGGCAAGCTGGATGAGAGCTGTCTACCCTCCCTGAGATGGGAGGAAGGTCTTATACTGATACCCACCACCCAGGGACTATCTTACCCAATTTATCTACGATTTGTTCCAAGTAAAATCTGATTTTTAAAAACCTTATACCTCCTGCCAAACAGAAAATGTTGTTCCATAGGACAAAACCAGGATAGCTGTCCTGAGAAAAGTTCCCACTTTATCCTTTAATACACACAAAAACAGGTATTGACAATTTAAAGTAGCATTGAAAGAGAAGGACGAGCCGAGCCAGTGGTTCCATTTCTGAGACTCCCAGACAAAGAAACAATGTTAATGCAAGAACTTCCTTCTAAGAAACAGCTATTTATTGTGACAGTATTTATAACACCAATAACAGCGATCTCAATGCCCGATAATAAGAGGTAAATTATTAGTATACGCTCACTTGATTTTCTTTTCACTTGATTTAGGTGGTAACTGAAAGAATGTGATTACAAGACATTTGCATCTGGGCTGGAGCAGTGGCTCAGCGGTTACTGCACTTGCCTGGCAGGCGTGAGGATATGGGTTCAAACCCCAGTACCACATACACGACAAAGAGTCAGAACAACAAAAGCCATGTGAAAAACTAAAATAAAATTGATTTTCTCTCTCTCTCTCTCACTGTCCCTTTCCCTTAAAAATAAAGTAAAATAAACATGAAAGGATTTGAAGGAGATCAACATATTTTTTAGGATCATCTCCACAGGGTCAGATTATGGGTGAATATACATTCCTTCATTCTTCCTTACACTATTTCTATTTTTAATAACATGTGATTATTCTTCATCAAAATTGTTAGTGGAGTGTAATATACATATAGAAAAATGCTCAAATCAGAAGTGTATGCACTTCAGTGAATTTTAATAGGATGAATTCACCTTAATGCTCCAGATCAAAAAACAGAACAATCTAGTTTGGCCAAGATTTGTTTTGAATTTTATAATAATGAAATTGAAATTTAACATCTATTTTCTGTTGGCTTCTTTTTCTTAATGCTGTGCTTCTGAAATTCATCCACGTAGCTACATTTAGTTCTCAAACATGTGTTGGTATTGCTGTATAGTAGTTACATTTAGTTCTAGCACTTACATTTGCATTGCTGTATAGTATTCCATTTTGGGATGCTAACACTGTACAATTGATGGACCTTTCTATTTGGGGGCTATTCTGAGAGCAGCACTGTGGCATGGCTTCTGATGAACATGTGGCTGTTTCTTTGGGGAGTGTATCAGGGCAGGGGACTCCTGCCCAGAAGGTAACAACTTTGGCAATAGAAAAAATATACAAACTTTAAAAATAATATGAAGATGGATGTGGTGGTGCAGATCTTTAATCCTGAGGCAGGAAGATTGCAAGTTCAAAGCCAGCCTCAGCAGTTTAGCAAGGCCCTAAGCAACTTAGCAAAGCCCTATTCCAAAATTTAAAAAAAAAGTCTTAAAGGCTGGGGATGTGGCTCTGTGGTTAATTACCCCGAGTCCAATCTCTGGTACCAATTAATAATAATAATACTTAAAATTCCATTTGTCAAAGGCAAAAACAATCTTCAGTAAACACAGATCAAGATAAATACTATCCTATTTTCATGCCATAATGTGGAAAAAATATAACAAAATCAAAGAGAACAAGTAACCATAGGCAAAATAAAACCAACTAAACTAAACTAAATTAAAACTAAAATCCTAATGCGTACGAAGGAGCAACACTTCTCCTTCTCTGCTTTTTGTTTGTTTGTTTGTTTACCTTTTCCCCTCTCTTCAGCAATACTTAGAGTAATTGTCACTTTGCTGCTCTCCCAGACAATATCAGTGTTTTGAAAGAAATCTGCTGACAGGGGTCTCTGGGTACAGAATGAACCAAAGGTTTGATTTGCTTTCAATTCTGCAGGATTCATTGTTAACCCATTTTCCTTGCTACCCACATCTCCAGCCTGGTGTTTGATATGTTCTGAGTCTGAGCACGTTTACACAATTGTTCATGAAGTCCTTTATCTTTCACCATTATTTTCTGCTTCCAGCACATCCTAGGTTCCCTGACTCACAACCACTGGGGGATAACTTTGGATGTGACAAAATGTACCATGGCAGAGAAAGGCATGGTTCTTCCACTGGGTGAAAACTGTAGCAAGTGTCTTCTTAAGTCTTTGAACTTCAGTACCCCTCCTTGTGATGTGGTGCTGAC
>PVKS010043399.1:0-14903 GCA_004027875.1 Aplodontia rufa | reverse complement strand
CCACAGTTCACACACACTTTTTTTTATTCTTTTGGTACCGAGGATTGAACCCAGGGTCTCACATATGCTACAAAATTGTTCTACCATTAAGCTACATCCTCCACCAATTTTATTTTTATTTTGAGACAGTGTCTCAGTAAGTTGCTAGGGTTAGCCTCAAACTGGCAACCATATTGCCCCAGCCTCTTGAGTAGCTGGGATTACAGGCATGTGCCACTATGCCCAGTTTATTTTTTTTGTATGGATTAACTTTTAATTCACTAATAAACGTCACTGTAGCCCAGTATCCAAAACTATCACAAACACAGTGTATTTATAAAGGTCTTCTGACATTTACAGTGTGTTAGAAACAATATCAGATGAAGTTGTTAAACACAGTATTAAATTAGAACTGACTGTGATGACACTGGCCACACTTAACACTTTCACCAGAGTGGAATTCAAAGCTATTAAATATATTAAACTCATAAATACTTAAATTCAAGACAATTACATCTTGGGATTAGCCAGCAAACTAATAAAAATCCAAGTACATATGAAATTCAAGCACAGTATATGAAAACTGGAAAACAAGAACCTGTAATCCTAAAACACTTCAAATAATACTGAGAAGCATGGAATTAACATATACTTCCAAAGCATCTTTCATTTCCCTTCACTCTTATATTTCTGATCTGCATGCACCTGTGTAGAAGCAGCAAAGGAAAACTCAGAAATGAGAACTTGAACTCTTGCTTACCTAAGAATCCAAAGAAATTCAGTTCTCCAAGCAAGTGTCAGATTAACAAAATAAATGTGTTGCAATTATATACTAATGAAGGGCAATGGCTCCAACTTCAGCCTCAGCCTCTAAGTGATTTTGAATGAAAATAATCTGATAGACATCAAGATCTAGGCTGCACTATGCCCAGTTAAAAAAAAAAAACTAAGGTTTCTTTTTACTTATTCCAGGTGCACTACATATCCACACAACTCCTTAGAGTTTTGGCTCCCAGCTAGTCATACAGTATCATACCTCCACGTAACACACACCTCAACATGCTTTACAATCACCAGCAAAGAGGAAGAAGAGAAGCCTGCACCAACAAGCAGCATATAAATCCTACCATGATGTGATGGATACCACACACATTTTATTAGCCAAAGCATGTCTCGTAGCCCCACTTAACTAAAAGGGAACAAGGATATAAAAATCCTCTCACATTCCCCATGGGAGAGAACTAGATCCAGGGAAATCTGATCAGTGCTAGTCTCCCTTTACAACTTGCTTTTTTCTTAATGTGCTCTTCAGATTAGTCCATGTTAATGCATGTAGGCTTAGCTGACTTTTCCTCATGGTTGTCTACTATTCTATTGTATGACTGCATATTCACATGCTTATTTTCCTATTCAAACTATTTTCAGTCATTTCCCATTTTTATTGTAACAAACAGTATTGCTTTGATAATTTTGGACATGTAATTAAAATTTTTCTAGACTGTTGTTCTAAGTTCATTTAAATACTATTTGTGAGGAGTTCCATTCTATGACACTGGAAAGGGTCAAGAGAATGTCCAGACCCATTTGGTCTACAGCCTATCATTAAAGCTCAGAACTGTAGAGAAATCAAAGCTAACACCAGAAATACTATCTATTCATGTTTGTTCTAAAGAAATAAATTGATATTATTTTCAGAGTGCTTATTTTTTTCTCCACTGGACCTAACAGCACAAAAAGCCAAGGTTGTTGACAACGCATGATTCAGTTAACAATGCCAAAATCAGATATTCTGGTAATTTTTTGATCCTATTCAAACTCTATTGAAAATTATGAGAGCAATTGCAATTTTATATTAGTAATACAAGACACACCTTTGAAGCCTTATACAAATGTCAAGATGAGTGAAGTGTTTGACAAGACAAAGAAGATGAATCAACTACAATGCTCTCCACTTTAGAGTGGGAAAAAAAGCAGCGATAATGCCATAAAACATTCCCCTAGAACAAAATGTGCTAGGGGAAAAATTGATGTGATGGAAAGAGAATAAAAAAATTCCTGTCTCTAAAAGTCAAAGACAGGGACAAAATAATAATAAAAATTCAATTGAGTGAGACTAACCTTACAACAACTACTGAACAGGAAGGTCAACAACATAATTGTGTGTGTATAGCTAGACCTAATGTTAGAACTCAGAGATCTTGCTTAGTACTTGCCAGTCAAGGTGAGAAAAAGACTTCATTTCTAAATCATTCTTACTGAACAGTTTCAATTTCTTATTATATTTATCAAAGCTATCATTCCTTATGTCTTTTTAAATATCATGGGTAAGTCTCCTTTTACATGTTGCTGAAAACTCACTCTTTAACACACCCAAGAAAAGCCAGTTAAGTCAACCCATGGTAGAAGGTTTATATCACCTCAAAATTCATATATTGAAAACTTAATCCTCAGTATGATGGTATTTGGAGGTGAAGATTTTGGGAGATAATTAAAGCTTGATAATGCCATGTTAGTAGACCCTCATGATGAGATTAGTGTTCTTGTAGAGAAACATATTCTATGAGAAACATAAAATAGCTCTTCTTCTTGGATAGTTAGAGGGCAGACATCTGCACACCAGGAAGAGGGCCCTCACAAGACACTGAATCTATGGGCACCTTAATCTTGTACTTCCCACTCTCTGGAACAGTGAGAAATAAATGCTTATTATTTAAGCCATCAAATTTATGATTTTTGTTGTTGTTGTTGTTTGGTTCCATAGATTGAACCCAGGAGTGCTTAACCACTGAGCCACATCCCCAGACCTCTTTTTAATTTTGTATTTTAAGACAGGGTCTTGCTAAGTTGCTTAAGACCTAAGTTGCTGAGGCTGGCTTTGAACTTCTAATCTTCCTATCTGAGCTTCCCAAGCCACTAGGATTACAGGAGTGTACCACCATACCTGGTTAAGTCTGTTGTTTTGTTGTAGCAGCCTGAACCGTTGAAGACATAATCTGAAAGTCTAAAATAGTTTAACCATTTATTTTTCCAATAATTATTCATAAGTGATCAGATTATCACTGGAAACCAGGCAAGTGTATTACTTTCATAAGCTTTCCTGAAGTGAAAGAAAAAGATGATTTGCCTAAAGGAACATAGATTTCATGGCCACTTAACACATCCAGCTGACAGTGTGATCCCACCACTTTTAAGGAGTGGTGTCTTTGTGGCCATCATTTAGCAAGAATAAAAATACAAGCAGACAAAAAGGAGGGAGGATGAAGATTTTTTGTATTATTGCTGATGGTTCCTTCCAGAATATTTGTTGGATTGGGGAAAGGGTACACATGGAGGCCCGCATATCAAATGTCTTGTGACAAACTGGCAGCCTAGGTTTGAATTTAGAATTCTGGGAGACCTTGATGTTCGGTGTAAGAAAATGGCCACACAGAAAAGTGGAAAGTATATTATGCTGCGAATTTTCACAAATATGTGTGGATACCTGAGCCTGAACACTGCCAGTCTGAACCAAATTCCCACAGTTACCATTGGCTATGTCTTAACCCTGTGGAGTGTATGATGGGGTCATCATTTGCCCTTGAGAGGATGGACTTGCAGAGGAAGACCACACTGGCCCTTGATTTGAGTTTAGATTCTTTCAACAAGCACTCTAGGCCCTTGGGTGGCTATAGAACAATATAGAAGAGGGAGTGCAGCTTCTGTGTAAACACATTCCTGTGGGCCCAAATATTTCATTTTTCATGAGATAGGCACAGCTGGGCAAGGGCCAGAATGGAGCTCTCTAAACTGCAGGTTCAGGGCAGTGACCCCTCTACAAAACCTAAAGTAAGTACTGATTAATGAAAGTTTTTGTCTTTTAAGGAAATTGGCTATTGTGAAAGGACACAAAATAATCTCCATCAGAGCTTCACTCTGGATGATAATCCTAGAATACATGAGATTGAAAAGTTAGGACTGGTGATAAAAGATTTGTGAGAAGATTGCCTAAAGAAACAAACCTGGATTTTATTAAATCTCCAACACGATAATATGTGAAAAGAATGCTCTCTTATCTAAAGAAAAAACCAGAATGAGGATAGCAGCACTCTTATTTCATACCATGAAATTCTTTTCATTGTATCTACTCTCATTCATTCATTTCATTCATATGAAGTTTTAATACACCTGCTATGCTATAGCACTTGGATAATGGCAAGAAGACAAAAAGAATGTCACTATAGGAGTTCCCATCTTCAGTGATTTTGGAACCTGCTTGAGGAATCCAAACACTTAAATGCAGCAGCAATAGAACAGAAGGAGGTGGTTTGTGCTCAAGCACTAAAACACAGAGTTCAGTAAAGGTAGGTAGATCCAGTGTGAAGTGACCAGGAAAATGCTCTTCAATTCTAGCACAGTATTTTCAGAATTAATGAGATTTTATGGTTTGAGGGAAAATATTTTTGTTTCTCACAAGCAATATCTCAATGTATGCATCCTTATTTTCACTTTGAGCTTAATATGGATAGTTAAGAGATGTCACTGAAACACTAAAGGGAAATTCTTTAGCAGTGACATCAGTGCATATAAATAGACTACTACAGAGTCAATCAGAGCATCTGAAATACCAAAAACACATCAGTATTGCTAGTGAAAGAAAATAAAACAGGTATCATTGGACAAGGTTCAAATACCTATGATCATATGGATCTTTACGTTATTATTGTGCCCAAGAGAGCAGTCTTCATTTTGCCCTTACTAAATCTTTTTTTTTTAGTTTTTATTTTTTTAAAGAAAGTAGGACAGTGAGAGAGAGAGAGAGACAGAGAGACAGAGAGAATCAATTTTTATTGAGTTTTTCACATGGCCTTCATTGCTCTGACCCTTATTTGTCTACATGGGTGCTGGGGTTTGAACCCATGCACTTGTGCATGCCAGGCAAGCACCCTAACTGTCAAGCCACTACTCCAGCCCCCTAAATCTTTTTTTGAACTAACAACATTCTTCCTTTCATATTTAAAACAATATTTATTCATCTCCCATAAACATGTGTAATCATGATAATAGTATTAAGATGATTTATAAGCTAAAGTGACTGGAAAAAGACCAAATATATACATATTTTCACATCTCCACAATATTCATAAAACTCTTAGCACAATTCCATCAGATTAACAGCACTTAATATACATTAGTTAATGAACATTTTCCCAAGATACTATAAGAAACACAATTTAATGAAATAACTCCACTTTCAAGCAAAATTGGTTTATTATTCAGAGTAGCGGCAGCCTCCGGGATTAATTCGACAATTTTTATGTCTAGTACAGACATTCAAAGGTTCTTCCTTTGTTTATTAATAAAATCCTCTTTCCTGAAAAAGTCTTTATCTTACCACTTCTGTTAACATCACAGGATCAGAAAAATCCAGGTAAATAGCTGGAATCAGATCAAATTAGGTCAAATACTTCTTTGTGAATTCTGTTAGAAATGAAGACCGCAAAAGAAAGGGGGAGAGTTGATGTTTCACCACAAAGCATATAATCCAATTGCATCATTCAGGCAGATAATCATTCAGGGGGCAAAACAGATGAGGGTAGAGGTGGCTCTGAGTTATGTGGTAATTTAGAAAAAGACAAGGCAATTTTATGCTAAAGTCATTATGAAAAGCTCCAAGGAGAAAATGTGAGACATATTCAGCTTCAAATAAGAGGAAGATTTTGATTGCCAAAATGAAGACAGCCTAACCCCGCCAAAGGAAGATCACCAAAAAACTAGAAAAAGTTAACAGAAATAAAAAGTTGTTACATGTCAAGTAATCAAAATTCTTATACTATTAGAATGATACCTCTTTATTTCATAGACAAACATAAATATCACTCTAATCACACATATGAAAATAAATGTACTTTGCATGTCTTGTAGTTTCTTCTTCTAGAAGCCCAAGGACTTCTTTATATTATGAAATATTTATTACCCCCATGTAACAGAAGTGAGAATTAAGAATATTTTAAATAATAAAAATGAGTGACTAACCAAAACTTACATGATTTTCCCAATGTCATCTAGCTTCACTCTTTCCTTTCCCCCTTCTCTTAACACCCATCTCTTTCATACCTTTGATTACAGAAAAGCAAGATTGCAGATATTCCCTGCCTTTAAGAAATAGAATTTCATAAATGTACAGAGTCAACAAACTAGCAAAGAATCATGACTGGAATTTTCAACAAAGTTGACTCTCATGCCAATATTTAACTTCATTAGGCACCAAATAACCTGACAGTCTCTTTCCATATTTAAGAAATAAAGCAAAATCTAAAACTTTATAGCAATAACTTTGAGCCAGTAGCTTTGGATAATGGAATTCTTACTTTCTTATCATACAAAAAATATCTAAAGCTTCAATATTTAGACTCCCAAGCATTTCTGTTTTCTGAGTGTCTTATTATTCACATAAAGGCTATGGTTATAACAAAAATAAATGGTAGGTCATAAAGCAAATTTCCCAACCTCTTTGTGGTTGTGGAGTGGGGAGGGGTCGACACTGTGAGAACTGGAGCAAGAGAACAGAGTTGGATATCTTGGAGCTCATTAGCCAATTCATTCACTCCCTCTGTAACTATTCCATCCCCAACAAAAGACAGAATTCTGCTTCACAAACTAGTGAAAACCAAAGCTGTTGAGCTAATAATGCTTCAAGGTCCATCATTCTACCAAAGGTGGCAGTACCTTAATTTGTCACTGGCAAGAAGGAAAACTTCTTTAAGGTCATATTAGTGTTTTTTGTTCTATCTCTGGATACAACTACTTGCAAATACAACAAGGATGCTGGAGAACAACTTGAGGGACATCAAACAGAGCTCATTACTGTGAACTGCCTGCCATGTTAACTATCCTACCAAGAGTGATGCCACTCAGGTAAGGGTATTTGATAGCCAAATAGTTCTGTAGTCTATGCTGCAATGCCTCCAGGAGAGTATGCTGATGAGCAGATATCTGTTTCTCTGACACTGAACATTGAATTTGAAACACTAATTTGAAATATGTGAAATACTTCATCCTTATTCCTATTAGAGTGCATGAATCAATCTCCCAGTGCATAGAGAGCTGAACTATGAGCTCAGAGAATTTTTCTCCAGAACTATCCGTACAGATTTCCCTCATAGTTGGGTCAAAGGCCTTCTTTAGAAAATTTCACTCCATGGGGCTGGAGCAGTGGCTCGGTGGTTACAAAGCTTGCTTGGCAAGCACAAGTTCAAACCCCAGCACCATGTACTGAAAAAAGTGTTGGAGGAACAAAGTCATATGAAAAACTAAATAAAAATTGATTTCTCTCTCTCTCTCTCTCTCATTCCCTCCCTCCCTCTTTCTTTAAAAAAAAGAAATTTTTACTCCAGGATTTCAGAGTCCTTCATCTACATCTAATTCAAGGTACTCTAGAACAGCTAAGAGATAAATACAACAAAAGGCATTAGACTCAAAGCTCTCCCTATCATGTATATTTGTCCCCCATTCAATTCACCAGCTACTGTTTCTATTTAATTTTTTCACCAGAGAACAGAACCAAGACAAAATCTTTGTGAGGTTTCTGAAAGGCTATGGGGGAAATAATACTTAACTCTGACACATGATGTAAGAGTGTGCAGTTAAAAGTTGACAGAAGCCAATATTTACAATGTTATTTAGAAACGATAGGACAGTTAGTTATAAAACCTTCCAAAACCTTTATAATAACTCTTTTCCAAGGGCCCTTGCAATTGAATCAACTTACAGTTGGAAACTGCCTCACAACAAAGACATTTAGTGCTTGAATAGTGGCATCAAAATAAGCAAGACATTTAGAACTTCCCTCGTATCCACACAAAAAGGGAAGCTCTCTGCTGAGGCTTTTCCTGGGGTCGGGAGTGGGGGGAACATCCCACAAGAATAAAGATCTGATGAAATATTATTTGAATATTTGAATTCCACAGGAACATTTCATTACTTATATAAAGATGAAAATAAGTCAGGCAACATGCGGTGGTACAGGGCTATAATTCCAGCTACTGGGAATGCTAAGACAGGGGGATTCACAATTTCAATGTCAGCCTGGGCAGCTTAGCAAGATCCTATCTCAAAATAAAAAATTTCAAAAATTCTGGAGGTGTATCTCAGTGGCATATCACCTCTGGGTTCAATCCCTAGTACTTCAACAAAAAATAGTCAGATTTAGGTTTTACAGGCCCATGCTGTTTAAGGTCATTCAAGTTTATGATGCACCTGCTGTTTTCTTTATTTTACTACAAATTTACTCATTTACACTATAATCTGTTTCTGTCTACACATTTCTATTCAAATTATGAGAGTGTACTTTTTACTTTATTTTGTTCTAATTGACTCCTAGAGTTCTTTCTGTTAATCTCTCCTCTCTTGATTTACTTGACATGACTCTTATTTGTCCTCCTATTCCCCCTACTACACCTTTCCTATCTCCCTTGCCCCTCTGCTTTCTTCTCTCATCCAGAGGATCTAATATCATTTCTCTATACATGCTACACACCAATGGGTCAACCTGACTGCCCATTAGAATCACCTGGTAAGGTTTTGTTTTGTTTTTGGTACCAGGGATTTGGACCCAGGGGCACTTTACCACTGAGCTACATCCCAAGCCCTTTTTTATCTTTTATTTTGAGAAAGGGTGTTTCCAAGTGACTTAGGGTCTCACTATGCTGTAGAGACTGGCCTTGAACTTGTAATTCTCCTGCCTCACCCTCCCAAGTCACTAGAATTATAGACATGTGCCACTGTGCATGGCTACCTGGCAAGATTTAAATCCTGATGTCCTCCCTGCAGTCCCAGACAGTGAAATCAGGATCTCTGAGGTGGGGTAGGCATTGACAATTTTTCCTCTTTTAATAGGTTTATAATTTACATCTGGTTACATGCAAAAGTCTCTGAGGCCATTTGGCAAATGCACAAATTTGTATAACCCCCTTATCAAAATGTGGAGAATTTCTATCATCCCAGAAAGTTCCTTTAAATCCCTTTACAATAACTTCTTATCTTATTGCCCCCCAAGTAAACACTATTCTACTTTTTTGTCACCAAGGATTATTTTTGCCTTTTCTTGAAATTCAGATGAATCATATAGTACAGACCTTTCACATCTGGCCTCCCCTACTTACCATAATGTTTTTGAGGTCCATCTATGTTGTGGCATATATCAGCAATTTGTTCCATTTTAATGCTAAATGGTAATGCTTTATATGAATATACATGATTGTTTAAGCCCATTCTTCTACTGATGCACATCTGAGTTGTTTCCTGTTTGGGGTTATGAATATGTCTCATATGAACATTCTTGGACAAGTTTTTGTTTATATATACTTTCTTTTTTCTTGCATAATGCCTATGGGTTGAGTTGCTGAAGCAGAAGGTAAATCTTTTTAATATTAGCTATTCTACTGGGTATATAATGTAATTATCAGTATTTTTTAAAGTTCCCCAGGGATTTCCAATGTGTACTCAAGTTTAAGATCCATTTTTCTACATAATGTTCCCCACAAAGCATGTGTAGGTCTAGACTGTTATACTTAGAAATGTCCTAAGAAATGGGTTACCTTTAAGTTAATCTCTGTTTTCTCTTGAACAATGAAAATAGAGGTTGCAAATCATAAATAGTATATAAATAGTGTTTCTTAATCTTTAATGTTCATATAGATCCCATGGAAATTTTGTTAAAGTGCAGTTCCTAATTCAGTAGATCTAGGATAGGGCCTAAGATCCTTCATTTCTAACAGGCTCCCACATGATGTCAATGCTGATGGTTTAGAAACCACACTTTAAATGATAAATGTGTAGTTATTTTCCTGTATTAGGTAGGAGTCCACAGTAAAATTGAGAGCCCTTCGAAAGCTATGATTGCATGTTTCAATGATATACACATCCTCCATCCTAATCCTTTGCATGAACTGCAGCCTCTAAACATTTTCATTTAGATGCCTTGACATTGTAGCAATGCCACATCCATAAGTGCAATCAATATGCCCCCCAACAGACTATCAAAATCTCCCTGTTAATACTTAACAATATTACTAACCTTGAAATCCTTCTCATATTCCCTCTATCATTCTCCTTGTCACTTTATTCTTCTTGCCTCATGAGCAGTCAATGCTAAGACTTTTCAAATCTCATTTCATTTAATTCAGCTCAAACTTACAACACATCTACCAGTCTTGAAAGGCACCATAGGAGATATTGTGGAATTCAAAGGAACACATTCCACACTCTAGTGTGAGAAAAGATGCCAACAAATAGAATAGAAAACAGAGAGATGATGAACCCTTCTTACAGCATGGGACACATCAGGTTTGCTTGCACTTCAGGCAGTCGGTGTGCCCCTGCTGGAGCCGCCTCTTACAGCAGATAGTAGTATCCCATTTTTCACCCCAGCTCCCTGCACACGCCATTTGGGCTTGTCTTCACATGAAGAACTTTCGTTATATTATTCCTCTGTTCAAAAGCCTAATGTGCTTTCACTTTCTAGTGCTAATCACGTCCAGTCTAAATCCCTCCATGTGCCCTTTAGGTTTCTTCATAATCTGTTACTAGCTGGCAAGTAATACAGACCTTCTTGCTCCAGAGCTAATTAAATCTCACTGATTCAGTGAGGTCTCCCCTGACCAGTAAGAGCCCCCACTGATCTGTCCCTCTTCTGAAATCCCCAAGTGCCAACAAGTAAATATAAAAAGTAATTTAGCATTTCACTATTTAATGATCTCCTTACTTTTAATTGCCACATATGCATTCTTTTTTCCTTAATTAAAGATCCATGACGATAGGATTCTTGTCCTATTCATCCGTCATATCCCAGGGAGCACCTTGTTAATGTTTATTGAAGAAACTGGAGAGACAGAGGATAAAGGAAACTAATGCTAATTAAAATTTTCATATTTTGTCAGACACCTTGGGATTTCCTTCATAGAGAACAACTTATTTAATACAACCACTAAGGAGGTATTATTATTGCAGCCCACCTTGAAACTGACTTAGCGAAGAGAGTCACAAACAATGACAGTCCTGGGACCAGCAGAATACTGTATTAGAACTATTAGAAATGCATATTTTTAAGTGCTACCCTATACCTACTGAATCAGAAATTGTGGGAAGGAAGTCCAGCAATCTGTACTTTAACAAGCCCTCCAGATGTTTCTAACACACACTAAATTTTGATAACCGCTGAATTACAGTTTGAATGAATTAGCCAAAGTCCAATAGCTTGCTAGTGACAGATCTCAGTCTGAGATCAAGAGCCATTTTCTTAATATTACATTGTAGTGTTTGCTTGACTAGTTAATAGGCCCTTCTGGATAATATCTAACTAAAGTGATGAGCCTGAATGGATGCTATTTATATTCCATTTTATGAGTCTAGAGTAAAATTTTAATTTAAAAATGTGATTTGAAAATTAAAGTCTTTCCTAAAATAAGTGTATCTATACAAATTATTATAATACAAGAAGTTCATAATACTTTTGTTAACATAAATTTGGATTTCCAGTTGGCTGGAAGTGCACAATGACTAAAAAATATTGGAATTCCATCTGTATTCTAAGTCTCTGTGTCTTACAGTTAGTGTACATAAATTGACATCAAAATAATATGATGTCAGCATTTGAAAATAATAAATACCAAATGATACTTTATTTTAACTTTAGTCAAATATTCTACAGAGCAATTGGTAAAACCTGCCTGATCTTTTAATGGGCCCAACCATCTCCCTTGCCTTAGTCATTAAAAGAAGGAAAAATGTGTGTATTAATCAAGTTCTATTGCCTTGTCATTATCTTAAAGGAAAGTGACTCTATAGTCTCAAAGGCCTCCTCAGAAAGACCACAGAAAACCTTATGCACAAACCTGATCTCATGAATAATTTTCTAAGACATGAAAACAGATAAGTGAGTCAGTGTCTTACAGTCATTATTACACTTTAAAAATTACTGTTTATTTTACAGCAATAAGATTAGGCTGACATTTTATTAGAAATCTAAAAACATACTACAAAAGGTCCACTTTTTTATTTTAGGAGAACTACTCTCTAAGGTTTTTTGTTTGCATATAAAAATATGATTGTATGCCATTTAAGCTGCTGCCATCAAAAATCAAAAACATGGCATTTGTGTCACTCATGTTACATGGACCATCTGTGCTAGCTAGGTTTACTATGCTGGAATTGTATACAAGACTTTTGAACATTCTGCCCCTTAACAGACCTGACAGACTGCCATAATGATTGATTATCAGAGATGGAAGGGAGCTTAAAGATCATCTAAACTCTTATTTTGCAGGTGATGAATGTGAAGTTCCCCAAATGAAGTTGAATTCTTTCCTGGGTATCATCAACAGCTGTAAAATCTAGAATCCAAATGTCCTGACTTTTACCTAGTAGAACTCACTTTACAACATACTCAAGAATGTCAATGCAATCAATTACTTCCTTGCTTGGTTCAAGAGTTTTAAAGATAATTCATTCATAGGAGCATAGCAGGGCTAAATAAAATATCTCAGTTTGACTTATCCCTTTAATAAGGAGAAAAGTCAGAAGGAAATAGAAAATCATTTCCTAGTCCCCAAATTTCTCCAAAAGGAAGGAACTTCCTACTCCACTCCACAACAGGAAAGAGAATGGAAGGAATTAACTCAGTTTCTTCCTCCATATTCTCAGCATGATTCCCCAAGGGAAAGAAGTGACAGGATTGGGAAGAGCATGCAAGTTTGGGTTCTTCTAGGCTTGCTTCTTTTAAAAACTCCTGTCTTTGGGACATATATAAATGTTTCCATTTTAGCAATTTAAGCAAAAATATTTACTTAAAATATTGAAGCAAGCATTTACCTAACTCCATGACCTATCTTTAAGTTAGGAAATAAATTGATGATGATCCCCTTAAACCTCAATAAGAACAAATACTTCGTTCATATATGAAACCTAAAGGCATTCATCTCATAGAACTGTTAGATCTCATAGAAATAGAAAGTAGAACAATGGTTATGAGGGACAGGGGAAGGCAATTGGGAGATGTAACTCAAAGGTTATAAAATTTCAGTTAGGAGAAATACAGTACTAATACATCTACTGTACAGCATGATAACTAGAGTTAAGGCATTGCATTCTTGAAAATCAGTATAGGAGTAGATTTTAAGTGTCCTCACCACAAAATGACAACTGTGTAAGGCAATACATGTTAATTATCTTGATTTGGCCATTCCACAATGTGTATGTACTTCAAAACATTGTGTGGTACACAATAAATATAAATAATTTTATCTGTTATTTGGAAAAAATCTTAGAACAAAAATTTCCAGCCATTGAAAGTGCAACTATAGGGCTGGAGTGGTGGCTCAGCGCCTATAGCACTTGCCTGGCATGAGTGAGTACATGAGTTCAAACCCCAGTACCATGTACACAATGATGTCTCAGAGCAATAAAAGCAGAATGAAATAGTCATCTTTATATCAAATATTTGAAATAGGTGAGCAATTTCATTAATTTTCAGAGTCAATCAGTAGAAATGCAAATGCCTGAAGATCACCAATGCTTCAGGATGGCCTGTAAATTAACTTTAGCAAAGATAGATGAGGCTGATTTACCAGGAAGGGAAAATATTCTGATTTAGTAGAATTTGTTACCTCCCTTAAGATCAGACCAGTAAGGCACCCCCCCCATCAAGTTTTTTTTTCTTGTACAATTCTTTACAGCATTAATACACTTTGTGATAAGGATAAGAGTCAGTTTGGATCGTAGAGCAAATGCTCAAAGGCAGAGCTGAAGATTCAATCATGGTTCTTCCCTACTCATAAGATCAGAAAGCAAAAACAAGATGCCCTTTCCTTTGCCACCCTTAAGATTCTAACAGAATGAGTACTCTGAGAATTAATCTATGAAATAAATACATAATGGATTAGAGTACATATTTTCAGAGTTACTGTGGCAGATTAGATCATAGTTCCCAGTTCTTCACTCTTCCCTCTCCTTCCTTAGAGAGTTTACATCTATTCTCAGTTGAACTTCTCCTTGAGAAGAGTATACTTCCACCCTCTGTCAATGTCAGACTTGGCCTTGTGACTTTATTTTGTCAATCTATGTGGAAGACTTGACAGTGTGACAATTCCAAGTTGAGGCCTTAAGAAATATCACCTGTTTCTGCTTGCCTTCTTGTGCCCCTGCCACCTGCCATTAGAAAAGCATACCCCAGGAAGCCATGGCCCCTCCAACCCTGGTTCCAGAAGACAGGAAGAACAGACTTGAACCTGACCAGAAGCCTGCTGCCCAATGTGGCTCAGCCAGATTCAGCCTAGATCCACTGAATCATGGCTGACCTACAGACCTAGAGTTTGAAAATAAATGTTTGATGCAGTAACCACTGAGGTTTTTAAATTGCTTGAAAATAACATAGTTATCATAAAGAAACAATCTCTCCCAGGCCAAGGTCTATTATAATGGGGTGGTCAGCCATAGAATACAGAATAGAGAAAGTAAAAAACGCAAATGTACCTATTCAAGATCCTCTCAAGAATTGAGATAGATCAGTTTCAAAGACACAGCCTCTCTTATCTATGTGTACAGACCTATATGTAATAGGAAAGTTGTCACAAACATTAAACTTTCATATTATACAGCCACTTTTTTTGTTCTTATTCCATTCTTGCCAAAGAGTCCTATGATTGTAATTTAACTTGGTGTGTAGCTCGCCTTCAGGCACAGAATATGCTAGTTTGGGGGGATGATTAAACAGCATGACATATGCAAATAAGGACGTTCAGAGCCTTGAACATAGCAGAGCTCAATAAACTGTAGTCTTCTTATGTCCTTCCCAAAGTTCACTGGAGACCTCTCCCAAATGAAGGCAGCATTTCCCACTGTCTACAGCAGGAACTTGTTCTTGCTGAGACAAATCACTTCAGATTCCAACC
>PVKS010043398.1:0-14904 GCA_004027875.1 Aplodontia rufa | reverse complement strand
GTATCCTGATGGGGATTGCGTTGAATCTGAAAAGGGCTTTGGGTAGAATGGCCATCTTTATTACCAACATCTGCATTCTTTAGCTTTGTTTTTTCCTTCCCTGTATCATCTCCAGAACTCAAGTTATAAAGATCTTCAACCACTGTCCTCTAGGATCTAGAGCTGTTTCTCATGGCTTCAGTTATCAGAGCACTTGAAATCCATGGTTCTCTCTGTGGAACACCTAGAAATGCTTGATTTAATCCCACCCTGCAAATTAAGAATGGTTTTTCTAGGAAGAAATGCATGCAATCAAAATCACAAGGACATATACTCCTGGAAAAACTGTAGTGCTCATAGTGTGTGTGTGCTTCCCACTAATAGTCACCTGTTCCTGTTCATCCATCTGTGTAAGAGTGTTCACTCAGAACAGAAGACTAATGGTTTAAGAAAAATTTTCTAGGAGAAAAATGGTTGAGACAAAAGGATCAGGGGCTGGAGCTGTGGTTCAGCAGTTACAGTGCTTGCCTGGCATGCACAAGGATGCAGGTTCAGACCCCAGCACCACGTACATAATGAAGTGTCTGAGCAAGAAACAAACGCCAAGTAAAAAAGTAAATAAAATTGATCTTCTCTCTCTCTCACTGTTCCTCTCTCTTTAAATCAAAAGTGTCAACTTACTCTCTTCCATTAAGGGAGAACTCTGCTATTTGATTATTCATAGAATTCTTTTTTTTTTTTTTTTTACCAGAGCTGATGTACATTAAGGTTCATAATGAATTACTGATTTATTCTAATACAGTCCCTTTTCTTTATTTCTTTTTTTAAGAGAAAGAGGGACAGTGAGAAAGAGAGAATCAAGTTTATTTAGTTTTTCACGTGGCTTTCTTTGCTCCAATACTTGGTTGCGTATATGGTGCTGGGGTTTAAATCTGCATCCTTATGCATGCCAGGAAAGTGCTGTAACCACTAAGCCACTGCTCCAGCCCCTGAAATCCTTTTTCTTCAGAAGAAAAGAGTCAGGAGGCCACTAACAGAAGAACATTTCTTTTTTTTTCTCTCTCTCTCTCTTTTTAAGAGAGAAGAAGAGAGAAAGAATTTTATTTTTTCATCTGGCCTTCGTTTCTCTGACACACTTAGTTGTGTATGTGGTGCTGGGGTTCAAACCTGGGTCCTCACATATGCCAGGCAAGCACTCCAACCACTGAGCTACCACACCAGTCCCAAAAAGGACATTTCTAAGTCAGAAAGATTTGCCAGACTTTGATGATGCTTCCTCTACATGTTGATGTCAGCACCCTCACAGCAGGAACATCAGTCAGGGCCAGGAGACATTTAACAGGTATCTCAGGAACTAAGGGAAAATGGTAAAAGCCAGCTGACCATCATCAGATTAACTCACTTGATGGCGATGTTCATGGGGTTCCCATGAACATGATGAACTGTCTGCCACTAGGACTTAGTTGTTGGTCCTAGAATAGTTTTCCTGTCTAGGACGGACAGGCACAAAAACCTATGCTGCTCTTTTACCCTTAGGTAAATGGTAGGGTAAACTTCAGATGGAGGAGCTTGGAGTACAAATGAAAAGTTCATTTCCATTATGCTATTTAATATTCAATAATTCTATTTGTAAACACTGCCCGACAATGTACATGGTATGATAAATGATTTCTCATGTAGCAGATTTCTCATTGAAATTGCATTTCTATCTTCCAGATTTGAGAGAGGTGCAGTTCAGGAATCTCCAAAGAAATAGGGCTTTAAAGCCAATGGTGATCCACTTTTTGGCCTCTTCAGGTGGACTCTTGATAGGTAGAGGACACAGCATTCTAATCAGCATTCACGGGAGACTCAGTTGTCACCCACCAGCTTCCCCAGAGACTGCAACTCCCAGCTGTCACCCCGATCAGCACTGGGAAGGGGGCGTTGACATCTGCTGGCTCAGAGTGAATGTTGCTGCTCCTGGTTCAGATCCTCATGTCACATGGCTCATTTGTCAGTTTTTCATTTTTATAAAAAACAAGAGTAATGGGTGCAAAGGACACTCCTTTGTACCTTTTTGTTAAATTGTCTTATGATTGGGATTTTCCCAGGTCATCTTTCCATTCTCTCCATATTTAGAACAAAGACATAAAAGGCCAGTAAGATAGCTTTCACGGTATTTGGGTCAGGGCCTGCTCTTCTTTTCTGTTGTATCTCAGGCAGAATTAAAAGTATCCATCTCGTTAAGTGTCAAAAGAGTGACTTTACTTGTGGGTGACTCCGTTCTTCCATAGGTCAGCCATTTTGTTTTTTTAGGAAAATTGCAGCCTGTCTCCTGCTCAAATTCAATGTGGCATCTAATCTATATAACTTGTTTGCTCAATCATGTCATCCATCACAGGCCTGTAATTTTTCTGGAAGTTTCCATATCTTAAATTTATTCCAGTTTCCCTCAAGGAAAGATATTTTCAGCAATTTGATATTTTTGAAGTAAAACAAGGCCTACAGACTTGATTGAAGTATATCAAAAGGTAAAAGTTAAATTATATACATAAAAAAATTGATAGGAACTTTGTCCCTAGTTTCCAAAAGCCAACGGGGATCAGAATCTGGGTGTTGACTAGAAAGAAGGGTAAAAGAGGAATAAGTTGGGAGGCCAAGTGAAAGCAGGGTGTAGTCTAGGAACCTTCATTGTTTTTCCAAGTTTCATACGCTATTGAAGTCTGAAAGTATTAATAAAAGAGCTACTCAAAAACAAGATGATTTACTTCAAAGTTTAATGTGACCAGCCTACTATTAGAGAATGGCCCTGGCTTGTACAAGAAAGGCAAACTCTGGTCCTTTCTGGAATGAGCATTGCTGGAGTCCAGAGCCCAGGGATCTTTGGCCCTGGTACATTCTGGTACCAATGCAGCCACTGGTACATTCTCTCCTGGACTCATTCAGTTACTCCTACTCTCATACCTTGTACATACACTTAGAGTGGCGAGACATTTTGCTGTCAGGATTTTCTCTCTCCCAAGATTTTAGTACTTAGGGAAAAGACATTTATTTCTGCACCTTCTAATACTTGGTACAAAAAAGAGGGACAGTGAGAATCAATTTCATTTAGTTTTTCTTGTGGCCTTCATTGCTACAACACTTCATTGTGTATGTGGTGCTAGGGTTTAAGCATGTGTCATCGTGCATGCCAGGCAAGCGCCGTAACTGCTGAGCCACTGCTCCAGCCCCTCTGGTAGGCACTTGTGATATTTAATTTTAGTTGTCGACTGGAGCAAAGGATGAATTCCCAAATAGCTGGAAAAGTGCTGTTTGTGTGTGTGTGGGGGGGAGGTGTTTCCAGTAGAGATTGGATTTGAATCAGTGAACTGAGTGAGGAAGAACTGCTGTCATTCAGTGTGGATGGATATAATTCAAGCAGTTGAAGGTGGTGAAATTGATCAAAGTATGTTTTTTACATATGACTATATCACATCCACCGTCTGGGTAGTGTGTGTCTTCATCCTGACTGAGAATTACACCATGGATCCCCTGGTTCTCAAGCCTTCAGACTTAGACTGAACTGTGTCCCCCACTTTCCTGGTTCTCTAGCTTGCAGATGACAGAACAAGGGACTCCTCAGCCACCATAATCACATGAGCCAATTCCCATAATAAATCCCTCACATGTCTATCCATATCAGTTCTATTTCTCTGAAGAACCCTGTACAATATAGTATTTGAATAAATAATGAATGAATGGAATATTATTTTATTGCCAACACTACTGCTATTCTTTTTTTGTTTGAGGGTACACGGGATTGAACCTAGGGGCGTTTAACCACTGAGTCACATCCCCAGTCCTTTTTATATTTTATTTTGAGACAGGGTCTCACTAAGTTGATTAGGGCCTTACTAAGTTACTGAGGCTGGCTTTGAACTTGTGATCCTTCTATCTCAACCGCCCGAGTTACTGGGATTGCAGGTGTGCACCACGGCACCTGGCCAAGACTATTACTATTTTAAACAATTAGAAACAGTACCATACAATGGAAGAACACTGGAAAACCCAGTAAGACTGGCTCTAAAAGGCATTCATTATAATTAGCATGTTTGCTAGAATATTTTTGAAGGAACCATCCAAAATAGTTTTTCAGCTTTTACTCCTCAGTAAGAAATAAAAATTTGATTTGCTGAAGTATACATGGTTCAATAGTTGTAAAAAGCAACATTCAGTCCACTTTACAAATAAAAATTACTGGCAAAAAGGCCAGGCATGGTGGCGCATGCCTATAATCCCAGTGACTTGGGAAGCTGAGTCAGGCGGATCACACGTTCAAAGCCAGCCTCAGCAACTTCATGAGAGTTCAATACCTGTTACCAAAACAAACAACAAACCGAATGGCAAATAGGTAGGAGTACTGAAAATGATATTTTAATATGTAGTTAAAGAGTGATAAGTAGAGCTCATGGGCCAAAAAGAGAATAAAAATAGTTCAAAGTTTTGAAGAGAAATGTTTCAAGCCATTCTGATTGAAATACGACTATGGAAATCTTTAGGGAATTTCATGAAAAAAACTCAACCAAATGTTAACAGTTGTGATACCTGAGTTCAACTTGGAAAGTTATCCCCAAAACAAAAACTGTTATTTCCAAAAACAAATGCTGCAGCTCATCACAAAAACAAAACATTCACTGCTGCCTCCAAAGCACATTCATCCAGGCACCCTCTCCACACTTGTACAAAACCCCTGTCTGCTGAGAATGCTTAGCCAAAGCTTGAGGAAACTGCGTTGTCAAGCTTAGAGCCGGGATTACTGTAATAGTTCCTCCTTTGAAGTGACCTGTAAACTGCGAAGTGCTGAAGCAATAATAGTTTCTTGTCAGGTTTAGTGGAAAAAGACAAAACAAGGCCAGGGAGTTTGAATTTCCCACCGTTTGCCGAAGTGCAAAGACTTAATAGAAGCAGCCTATGTATTTTTTTTTAATGCTGTTTATTTTGCTATATTTTCAAAGAGCAGAGAAATGTCACTTTACTACCCATAACAGTTTAATTTCTACTTTGTACAAAATACAAAAATGCAAATTCCAGGAGTACAGACAGTAGTGACAGGCACAATGCATGACAGCAGATCTTGTCTAGCAAGACATTAGCTCCGAAACCTTTAGTGAATACATGCATTATAGAAGACAAGAACAGCAACAAAACGCAGAGGCTAGAGATTTTGCTATTTCCACCCCCCAAATAATGCTTGCTATCAAGACTTTGGATGGACGTGGGGAGAAAATAATCAAAAAGGCAAATAATGTTTTTCCATAAAAAAGGAAAACCTACCATAAAACTTTTTTTTTCCTTTTTCTTCTGTCACACTGATTAAATTTTTTCTGAGAAGCCACACATAAAACAAAACAAAAACCCTGAACTGGACAGATAGCAAATACTTAAGAGGATTGTTAGCCTAGGTAACCACTCAGTAGTTTAAAGAATCTTCTAGACATTCTGAAGCCTTCCTGTTGTCCCTCAGGCCAGCACTATAGTCATCCTGCCCTTGCATCTAACACCTCCCAGAACAGAAATGATGCTGATCATGGAGTCTGTCGCCAAGAACTAGTTTTGAAAAAGAAAGCAAGATACAAAAATATTCAACAGAACTATGAAAGATGTAGTAAAGCAGTCTTCTCTTCATAGCGAAGCAGTCTTTGCCTGGTTTCTTTCGTATTCTTTTCATATTATGCTGGTTTGTTTATCTGTCCCATGAATATGATGCCACCTGAGGGATGAAAAAGAAACGATACACAAGTCTATAAAAAATAATCCTTAAGAGTAAGGAAAGGGAAGATGCTGTTGTGTGCAAGGAAAAAATGGCCTCTATCTTAGATGTTCAGTTTGGGAACCACCAGTGACACATGGTGACCCAAGTGCTCCATGTGTCACTAGTGTAACTAATTTTTAATTATAAATAAATTATATTCATTTTAGCTAAGTTAGAGTTAAGGCTAAGAAGCCACATAAGAAAAGGAACTACCTTCTGTTACTGAAATAATAGTAACAGCTAAAATGCCTTAGTGCCTACTCTACTCTCCACAAAAATAATCTTATACTTCTTAATGGTTCTTAAAGGAAGGGGCTATTGTCCTTTTTATGGATAGAGGTAGAGGCCAGAACCAGGTTCCAATTTGTGGGGCTAAGATCTATTGGGTGAATAATTCTCCGCTCATAACAGGGTGTCAGCAATGTCCAAGGGGGATTTGAGCCTCTGTAGGCTAACCACCACCACCTAAAATCCTGTCAGTGTTTCTCAAACTCCGTCGTACCCTGCAAACACTGCCTGACTTTACCTCTTTAACCTGGGTGGTTATATCATTCATAGTGTTTGTGATGGCGACACGAGGAAAATGGACTAAGGTAGCTCTGCTGCACACGACTAGGGCTGCGAAACACCTCTCCAACTTTCTAACCAGTGGAGAACAGCAGAAGAGGAGAATCTCTCACCTGAAGGATTATGTCGGATGTAAAACAGGAACGGTTTGTCTACTAGGAACATGGCAGGTGATGATCTTGCAGTCAGACCCGCAGCTGGGGGAAGAAAAAGGAAATGGTGCTGTTCACACAGCATGGGGCCAGTGAGGCAGAGCTGGGGCTCCACAGACCCACAGAGGCCAGGACTTGAAGATATCCTGAACTCCTTCCCCATAGATGGGCCCTGTTCTCACATCCTCAGCGGTCACCATCTGTTGAGCATCTACCCTGGGTCAGAACCTTTATGTTCATTTATTTTATAAAAATCATCCTCTTGCTGGGTGTAGTGGTGCAGGCCTGTATTTCCAGCAACTCGGGAGGCTAAGAAAGGAGGATCACAAGTTCAAAGCCAGCCTCAGCAATTTAGTGAGGCTGTCAGAAACTTTGGGAGACCCTGTCTCAAAATTAAAAAAAAAAAGGGACTGGGGATGTGGCTCAGTGGTTAAACACCTCTGGGTTCAATTCCCAGGACTCCCCCCCCCCAAAAAAAAAATCATCCTCTTTTCTAATAAATGTTATCTACTCCATGAAGTTTATGAAGACTTAATGACATAAAACACATAACAGCTCTTAGAATATGTACTGCCACTAAATGAACACCCAGAGCATGTGCTCTGTTACTATTAGCTGTTTTTATTCACACCATCTGCCATGCTGCTGAAGCCCATGGTCCTTTTTAACCTGGCCAGCTCTGCTCCGTATAGCAAGGCCTGGCTCAATTCTCAACAGCTCTGTGTGTGCCCACTCCTTTGGCACCTTATTTAGGCTTCCTCCAGGCCGTGAATACAGACCTCTCTAGAGCTGCTGCCTCACAATGCTGTTCAGCTCATCAGGTGGATATCTGACCTAGAAAGCAAACTTTCAGGCTGGTGGTACTTAGACCTGCTTGCTCTGCTATGCTTACTCTCATATCGCAAGCCCGTGACAAGGCCACAGGGAGGGTAGGTGTGTAGCAGGAATACCCCCTGCCTGCTGCAATGCCTCAGTCACCTTTTTCAGACACCTGGACAGCACCAAAGGGTTTGGCTTGACATTATAAAGGCACTCCTGCAGTTATTCTGGGGCAAACTATTCCACCCAGGGGCATGAAAATTAACAGCATGTTTAGGGACTGAACTGTGTCCTCCCCAGACTCACACACTGAAGCCTCAACCCCTAATGTGCCTATATTTGGAGACAGTGCCTTAAAGGAGGTAATTAAGGACAAATGGCGGTCATCAAGGTAAGGCCCTAATTTGACAGGAACAGTCTTCTTTCTAGAAGGGGGAGATACCAGGTTTGTGTGCACTAAAAGGAGGCACTGTGTGCAAGCCAAGGAGAAAAGCTTCAGGAGAAGCCAAACCTGCCAGCATTTTGATCCTGGACTTCCAGCTGCAAAACTGGGAGAAACCCCACTGCTGCAGTGTCAGCCCGTACTCTGGGACATTTGTTATGGCAGCTGCATCTGCCCGATACAGTGGAATCTGGCAGGTGACTGCTGTTGCAGTCTTGGAATTCTTAATACATTTTGAATAAGGGGCCTCCATATTTTCATTTTGCCCAGGGTCCCACACATTGTATAACTGGTCCCGACAGTTACACGAGTTGACAAAACTGGTAAGAACTTTGGTGAAATTTAGATGTCACAATCAACTACAAAAGACAAAGGTCATTAAAAATCTCAAGCCTCTTATTCTAGGTCTTCATTTTAATTGCTATTTTAAAGGAATGAAACTTTTTTGTTTGTTTGTTGGTGGAGGGCAACGTGGTGTTGTCAGTATCAATGGTACCAGAAATATTCAACCCAGTAGCAAATAGAGCTCACAGGTTTGGGCCAGATCTCTCCATCCAATCTCATATGGAAAACTGCAGGGGCGGGCGGTCAAGATTGTTCCATTTGCTTTTGCATTATAAACGCCATCAAGGAGTGGTGGATAAAGATGCTCTACTTATCAAGAAAAGCTGCACAGCGATCTTGATGCCATTCAGCAGATGCTTGCTGGCTGTCCTAGAGGGACGATGCTGCCTGTCTTCCTACAGGTATTTGTTACTGCTTTGTGTGATTCAATCTGGAGAGTGCTTTGCTCAGCCATTAAGAAGCCAGAGTGTGCTTTATCCTCCTGAGAACCCTATGGAGGAGGCTGTGCTGGGACACGGCCATGGCCATTCGCATGTACTGTCCACGGCCACTTTACACTACACTGGCAGACTTGGGAAGCTGTGATGGAGACCATGTGGCCCACAGAGTGGGATTTCCCGCACTTTATGGAAACACTTGGTCTGTCTGTTCTGACTGTCATCTCTGGTGCACCCAGCTGGAAGCCTGGCTCTCTAGAAGTTAGCTAAGCAGAGGAATGAATTGGTGTGTGTCTGCTTCCCTTCCAGGACGAGTCCCTTCAGGTCACCCAGCACTCACTTGTTGTTCCCGCAGCTGTGGTTCCTTCTTCAGTGACTTCAATTTTTGCTTTTTGCAAGAGTTTAGAAACATGAAGGCTTTCTGACTCTGTTTCCAGAAAATAAGACAAATCAGTGACTGTTTGATATGTGGGCCATATATGTACTCAAAGTCATGGCAAACTCCAATTCTGAAAATGCACCACAAGGGACTTCCGACAGTCCCAGGACCGTAAGCGGCTGTCACTTGTGGTGAATTTCAGTCTCTACCAAGTGAACTGGGATATGCACTTCTGGGAGAGGCCCAGAGCCCAAATGTTTTAGTGCAATCACTAAAGAATTTTATTTTTTTTAAATGAAAAGAATAGGACTTTAAAAAGGAATCCCAGTAAGAAGCAAGACAAAAACATTTTGTCTGAATGTCAGACCCAAAAGAATTTCAGACAGGGAAACTGAGGCCCAGAATGTTTCACCAAGGGAGTCCAGTGAGTGTCCAGAACAGATGTTCAGTAGCACGCAACTGGGGTTGGTGACAAACTGATTTCTTATCAGTAGTGGGGAAAAATAGCGCCTGGAGGACAGATACTGTTTAAGCCAGGGTTTTTCTTTGGAAGGAGGTTGCTATGTTCTAAATTTAAAAAGCAAAGACCTGATCATTCAGACATTACAAAAAGTCACACAGACTGGCAAATAAAGGGGCATGGTACCAGGGATGTCTTAGCTGCTTTGGCAAAGAAAAGACTCATTTATGCTATGAAAAATTAATGGAGAGTAAAAGGCCAAAATACCTAATCAATATCTAATTAAAAGCCAATTTTTTAGGTAACAGAGGCAAAACACAAAGTGCTTCTTGAGCTGTGCAGAGACTGGGACTTCACATGAGACGGGCAGTGAAGTGCTGACTGAGGTGATGAAGATCAAGAGCATCATGCGGCTGGCAAAACTCTGACATTGTTAAGGCAACACATTTCTAATTCCAGACTGTTTCTCTCTGAGCAAATGAGTCTCGCTCATTTTGTAACATTGTATTCAAGTTTAAAAATGTTTTAAATTGTACATACTTGATATTTTTGCAAAATTCGACTTTGATGGATCAAATATATCAGTAATGCCAAGCTGTTTCAGTGGTTCCTTCAAATCTGTTTGTGCCGTAGCTGAGAACCTACATGAAGGCAAAAAATAGGGGAGAAAAATCACGAAGCTTTAAATACTACAAAATAATATAATCAGTGCATGCTTACCAACAGATTCTATTGATTGCTTGTAGTACTGGCTACAGAACCAAGTAGTGCTCTCCCTAGGAACTACATCCCAGCCCTTTTTATTTTGAGACTAAGTCTCCCTAAGTTGTCCAGGCTGACCTTGACCTTGTGATCCTCCTGCCTCCCGAGTTGCTGGGATTATAGGTATGTGTCACTGCAGCTGGGTATGGAATCTTTTAAAGTAAGATCACCTGTCTGAACTATACCTTAACTTTTAATTCTAAATTTCAATACCAGGTAAGTAGAGAACAACTCACTCTCTCTCAGTTGACAAGTGAGCAGGACATAAGAACAGCCAAGGTGTATTCTCACCCTGGTGTGCAGCAGGCTCCCTGTTGATACTCAGAAAAAGCCACTAAAGCCCCTTCTGTTACACTGAGGTGAAGGCTCAGAGTGATGACAAATTTCTGGTACTCTGGAATATCTAGAGTCCTTTCCCATATCCAACTACAGAGCTACCACCCTTATTGGGACTGGAGATGATCAAAAGAGAGGAGATCCACTCCCACTAGTGTATGCTGGGACTCTGAAATATTTCACTGTGAAAACAGGAGGTAAGCATTAGGAAGAAGTGACATGATACTATATTTAGGTGTGAGTTTCTTGGGTACTTGTCACCAACCTGGCTTGGGGACCATGCACATGTGATGGTCAGCTATTAAAACTATTACCAGGAGTGCTTTACTAGAGTTGATCTCATCCAGTGAGAGAGGGCAGCAAGGGAAAGTGAGCAGATGGGCCATACAGGCTCACCAAGGCTCACAGTGCCACCATCTGACTCATTTACACCAAGCGCTGCCTACTTGAAGGTTTACTTTACAAAAAGAACACCAAAAAAAAAAAAAATCTTGGGAGGAGTTCTAATGCCTATGGTAAATGTATCACTCTGACAGAAGAATTAAATGCTATTAGATGTGGCTGGAGTGGTGGCAGTTGCAGTGCTTGCCTGCCATGTGCAAGGATGTGGGTTCAAACCCCAGCACCACATACACAACTAAGTGTCGGAGCAACAAAAGCCACATGAAAAACAAAATAAAATTGATCCTCTCTTTCTCTCACTCACTGTCACCCTCTCTTAAAAAAAAAAAAAAGACAAAAAGTTAATAGACTCCACTACAGCCAAGGCCTGGGTCATCAAACACTCTGGGCAGTGGGAGATGGGAACGTTGAACAATTCATGGAAAACAGACGGCAGTCACAGGTGTGGACAAGGCATTCTGTGAACTGTTAGAAATTAGGACTTACTTGTACAGAATTTGGGATCACTTTTCCTCTCAACTCACAACAGCTCTAATTCCACCTACATTTTAATTTTAGTGTATAACAGAACAATTGCCTTAAATGCTCATATGAAATTTCAGCCTGGGTGGATTCCAAAACATTTATTTACCAGCTAGCTTTTGGACTGTGGTCATTAACAACTTCCAGCTAAAACTTAAGAAACTAAAATGAAGCTTCTTATCAAAATCCATGGAGCTCCCTTAACCCATGAAGTTCCAAGTCTTCAATTCTGCAAATACTTCAACACAACTGACACTGGTGCACTGAAGCAGTTGTAGATCGTAATCTAGCGCTTATTCAGCCTTTAGATTTTGACACACGTATTTTCCCAATGCTCTAATCATTAGCCTATTACTTTTTCCAAAAGAATAGAACCTTAACAACATAATATTTATTGCAAACTTACACAAATGGTATATTTATTGCTCACTCTAAGTTTTTTTGAAAAAAAAATTTTAAACGAGAGAGAGAATCAATTTTATCTGGTTTTTCATGTGCCTTGTGTTGCCCTGACATTTTGTTGTATAAGTGATGCTGAAGTTTGAACCCATGTCCTTGCGCATGCCAGGCAAATGCTGTAATTGCTGAGCCACCACTCCAGTACCTCACTCTTAAGTTTTTATAGATGTCCCATATGTGGGACAATGGGACATATGGATTAAATGTCACTGTATTTTCATCCATACTATGATGACATGCACATTTCTGTCTTTTTCAACAGAATGACATATGTTAAAAGTTGTCACAGGGTCATGAAGAACTTGTGCTCATGTGGAGGATATGACCAACACTACCATCTCTCCTTTCTTCTTTTCATTATCCTACCACACAAGAAGCACAAGGACTAAAAGAAAGCTTTCAGGAAAGCTTGGCCATGTGTTCCCACCACACAATTTCTGCAAAATGAAATGGGCTTCATGATGATGCCCTGTTTTAGCTTCATGTTGTCTGGTGTTATCCATCACATTAGCTGTGAGTGGAACCATCCTGGGTTTTCCTTTAGAGAAAGGGTCACTTACTTGGGCATAACCACCTGCATCTTCTTGCTCTTCATCATGCTATCCCAACTGCTTATGGTCTTGCTGTCGATGTGAGAACTGATGGACGACAGCTGGGTGGAATTGTCGGTTGGCACGGCCACCAGCATGCTCAAGGCGTCCCCATGGTAGGGCAGTTCAATGAACTTGTACTTTGTCTTAGAGGTGGTGGTTGCGGACCCTAAAGAAATCAAAGGCAGGTTCAGTGTATCCTCCATGACTTATAGAAGAGGCAGAGTGATCGTGGTCACCAGGGGGAGCTCTGGAGGGAAGACAGCGACTCCACTGGAGAGCGTCCTTTTACCAGAAATGGAAAGGCAAAGGTGAGGTCCATGATTCCTTCCTTCCCTGGTGCAGAATTCTTTCTTCAGTCTAGACAGAATGCCTTTGGGCATCACTAACCTTACCTTAATTCTGTTCAGCAGAATTTAACTAGATGACTATGCACTCAGAATACAGTGCTTTACAAGAAGTTGAACTTTATATCAATAAAAGAATGAATCTGCCTTAGAATCGTTTTTTCATTTAGTTTTTTTAAACATAAATTGCACATCGTGTATAGTCAAGGTAAAAACATGATGCTGTGGCATATGTATAGCTAGTAAAATAATTACAATAGTGAAACAGATTAACATATCCATCATCTCAGTTACACCATTTTTTTTTTAAAGAGAGGAGGTATTATGTATCTTTGTGACTCCAGCAGCTAAAATCTATTCATTTATGAGGAATCCCAAATACAGTATAATTGTATTATCTGTGGTCCTTATTTGGGTAAACCTGTATGTGTGTATGAAAAGAAGGGAGGGGTGAAATGGCTTCTACCACGTAGGGCCCACTCTGCCAGGCCCACAGCAACCATTTTGCCAGATGTAGAACTACAGCACTCCAGGAGGTGGCTGTAGACAGGAAGAGATTACAAGTAGTGATGTTAAATAGTCTGCCTTACTTCACTCCCCCAATGCCTGTCATGCTATGCACCCCTCCAGTACCTATGATGGAGTTTTTAGATATTTTATGGTACTTACACCTCCTGATGAAATCTCAAGAATGGTTTAAACCAGCATTTCTCAAAATGTTATCTAGAGCACACTCTACCTGCAAGCTGATCTAAGATAATTAGATCTTCCACATCATAAATTTCCCAAGTATGGACATGCAAGTATTCCTGCAGATTCAGAATCTATACCAGTACTGTGAAGGTGCTGGGGAATTCTGCAGCCAAGAACAGTGTTTAACTCTAGTTATTCCTATATTTCCCAAGCTAATCTGACTTTAGGACCCTTTAATTCCATGTAAGATATTTAGCAAGTGATATGGATTGAATGTGTCCCCCCAAAATCATGTGTTAGAAACTTAATCTGCAAATTCATATGTAGATGGTATTTGGAGGAGGGGCCTTTGGGAGGTAATTAGGACTAGATGAGCTCCTATGAGTGCGCTCCTCACAGTGGTATGCGTGGCTTTACAAGAAAAGAGCGACCTGAGCTAGCACACTTGCTCCATCTCACCATCTGGTACCTTCTGCCATGTTGTGATACTGCCAGAAGGTCCTCACCAAACTCCAAGAAGAGGCCAGCACCATGCTGCTGGGTTTTTCATCTTCCAACATCAAGCCAAATAAACCTCTATTCTTCATAAATTACCCTATTTTAGGTCATTTTTTATAGCAACAAAAATTAGGCTAGGATGGCTACTAAGCAGCAAAACTGAGCACAGGTTGAAAGCACAGTGGTGGAGAGTGCCAGCTCTCCACCCAGCTCACGGCAAGCAGCCCAAAAAGGCTATTAACTCCCCCCCAGAGAAAGTTTTCCATAGAGCATGCCAGAGAATCCAATTAAATATCTAAATCAGGCGTGTCATGAAAAGACACAAAAATTAACTAGATGAATGGAAAACTGGTATTTCCAGATTTATGGTAGATTTCTGAAATGTCTTGTTAAGCACTCAGGCTTTTAAGAACTCTGCAGTCCTGGTGAAGTTATTCCACTTCTCTTCCTCCTGGTGTACAGAGTCTTGAGGCACTGGGCAGGCCTGGCCCAGGGTCTGCGCCCAGTGAACTTTGATCTCCTGCTCTTCTGAATGATCTTGAGGGACAACACAGTTAGGAAAGAAGAAAAGAAGGTGGGCTTCATTCAGGAGTTTCTCTGGAATGAGTCTCCTCGAGGATGCACCGGGGATCAGGAACTGCAGGGAAGGGAGGAAAGCCTGGCCCAGGGACAGAGACAGAGTGAGCTCTGTCACAGAACAAATGCTTTTAGCCATAAAATGACAAATCACTGAAGCTACTGGAATATTGACACTGCAGGGTGGCATTACAGCTTCTCCTCCAGGGCTGGGGGACTGTTCTATCGCTCCTGGTCCCTCTGCAGTGCCAGCCTGCAGGGCGGTTCAGGAACCAGGTACCACCAGCCTCAGCTCATGATGCCCTTAGGTCACTCTGGTCTGGCAACCCGAGAGTCAGAGTCAGGGCTTGTCATTTTTTTTTTTTT
>PVKS010043397.1:0-14912 GCA_004027875.1 Aplodontia rufa | reverse complement strand
TGAATTGTGTGCATCTAGGAATATGTGACAACTAATCCCAACATTTTATGTAAAAGTATAATGCACTAATAAAAATAAATTTAAAAAAGACATCTATTATCTGGAAACTTAGAAAACAACTTTTAGACAAGAGAAATTTTGAAGATGGGTCCAAATAGCCATGTACAACAAGTTGAAACCCATCTAAATATTCATGAAGAGGGTCATGAAGAAATATATTTTCTTATATTGGTACAGTGGAATATTAAGAAGTTAAAAATAAATGGCTAATATACTAATCTATAGTTTCCAAAATTGTAATGTGGGATGAAAAATCAAGTTGCTCATTGATGTGTCAGATATGATAGCATCTGTAAAACCTTTAAAACAGAAAGCATTTTAATTCTGTAAAAATGTGTATATAATGAAATAATAAAAATGTATTTGAAAAAAAGTAATGTTGCAAGTGTTCTTTCTTCCTAAAGCCTACTAATTTTAAGGTCAAACTATAATATAAACAATTTTTATAAAATTAATAGTGATATGAAATATGACTTTGATCTTCCTCATTGAAGGCAAATTAAATCAACAAGGAAATTAGCATATATTAAGGTCTTTTGTAGCTTGCCACAAGTATGATCCCTCAGTCTGGAAAGTTTTGATTAAAAAAAAAACTGAAGTGTTTGGATTCCACATAGTCCTATTTCCTATATAGCTTGCTTCCTTTGTCAGACCCCTGTGTGTGTTCAGAGGTCCTTAAGAATCTTTCTATAATGCAAAATTAACTTATATCTTTTTTACAATACTAGAGAATAGCCTTCATAGAACTTGGCAAAATTGTGAATAAATGAATTTAAATGATTATTCAGTCAGTGTCTGTTGAAGCATAAGCTCTGGGAACTCAAGGATCTTACTTGTTTTGATCATTATTTTATACATAATGCTTGACACATAGTAAAAGCATTTGGTAAATGATATTTGTATGTTGCAAATGACAAATGAGTCTCACTTTTTAACTTGGTGTGATATATGCTTGATCAAATTTTGATTTACTAAATTCAAATCTGGCTTCCCTAATTCAACTCTGATTTGAGTTCTGTGTCCTATTACAGATGTATGATCTAATCATTTTTCTCTGATATATGACTAAATTCGTTGTATGCAAATTTTCCAGTTAAATTTGAGGCCAGTCATATATTTTCAAGTTCTTGGGTGGCCTCTTTGGTTATTCACCTGTGCCTTTCTCTGAAGCATTTACATTTCCATAACAGAAAATATTTTGTTTGAATGTGTACACTTATAGTGGTTCTTTATTCATTTAAATTTGATGAATTGTTGAAATATGTATTACTATTAAATTAATCGTATAATCAATACATGTATTTTGCCCACATAATAAGTCATATATAAAATGATATCCATATGTTTATGGGCAAATGAGTCTCTATTTATCTACTATAATTCTAAAAACTCAAGGACATGCGTCTGATTCAGGTAGAGAGTTCTTCAAAACTATGAATAAATAGATAAACAAGCAAGGAATTATGGAGTTATAGATATTTATATAGTACTAAGGAATTTCATTTTGGAAGGATTTGTGCTACAAGATGGAAAAAGTGACATATTGCTATGAAAATATTTAACGGGAGATCAAGATATCTTACCAGATAGGAAATAAAAAGCTTTGGAAACCTTATAGATTCCTAGTCAAAAACTAATGGCAGTCAAGGACTGCTAAGGGTCTGAGATTTTTGATCGATTCACAAAACCAATTTAACCTGCTGTTTCTTTATGTACATTGATAGAAAGAAGGCATGAGACTTCCAGATAAAAGACAAAGGATAATGGTGAGAGAGATGGAGATAATCCAAATATAACCATTTTATATTAATTCCCCCAACCCAGGTCTTACATGGCAATGAAAAGATGACCTGATGATACCTGCCTAATGAGGTTTATTGCAAGACAGGATCCCTGGGCATAGCAAACCTCTGTCTTGATAGTGGACTGTAGACATGCACACCATTTGCCAGAAGGGGACCTCATCTCTACCTCTGGAGATTGCTTGCTATATAGATATTTTTGAGAAGAGTCTGGGACAAAGGTTCATTAGTACCTTGTTAGCAAATATGTTCAAAAACATGTGAGATCCATGAGGAACTGTCTTCCAATGATGATTCTTTAAAATAATTAAACAGGTATTACCACTGGGCATTGTAGCACTCAACCTAGTTTCTGGAATGATCCATAAGTCTATGTTGACTCTATTGGGTAATAAAGGGTGACCATTGTAACATATTCTCACACAATTTTGGAGCTCTGTTTTTATGTAACCACTGTCTTACTGAAGCTTCCATTCATTCTCTAAAGTGGTATTTTTTGCTTATTTGTTTTCAAAAGAGAAATACAATTTACAGGTTTTAGACACAAATATAAGGATGTTTGAAAGGGAGAAAAGAACATTAATGAATAAGGAGTTAAAAAAATAGTAGCATCTTTGAAATGAATTTATCTAATCTTAAAAGAAAGACAGAATCCCATCAGTACAACTATTTGCATGCCTACAACTTGTGTTATATGGCAACTTCACGAAACCGTAGATTTACTATGTAGAATCTGGATTTGCATACTCTTAAAAAAATAAGAGGGTTACCAAAATGTTATGAAGATTGAATATTAAATTATTAAAATTTCTGAAATAAGAAAATATCTATTCCAGGCAAAAAACTCCAGGTGTCATCAAAATAGTCAAGATCCTTGTACTAATTGAATTTAAATTTAAATGAAAAGGAAAAGTAAATATTATAATATATTGTGAGATAAAATGCATAAATGAAAATTTATGCCATGTGAAGATTGATTGAAGGGGTCAGAAATTGAAGAAAGAGAGTTGTTCTACTTAGACATTTTTGAATTAATGAAGAAAATGCTTGCTGATGGATTAGATGATGAAAACAGATGAGAAAAATAAAGGGCGATCTCCAAATTATGGGTTCAGTCGTGCCGTTGGCTGATAAGGGAATTTATCTAGATATTCTTCTACATTCTTCATTCTATCTTCATTGTGAGATTAAATTTTATTAAAATTTTGCAATTAACTTTTGAGCTTTGGGTAACGCAGTACCCCTCCACCCCTCTAGCATTTGTATATCTCTTACTGGCAATTCTGGGACATGACATATCTATCGACAAATTTATTAATCTGACAAATAGCTAATAGCCATTTATCATGCATAAGAAACTGTTCCAGGCAGGAAAACTCCAGATCTCCTCAAAATAGTCAAATTCTTGTCCTAATTGAATTTAAGTTCAAATGGGAAGAGAAAGTAAATATGATAACATATTGTGAAATAAAAGGCAGAAACCAGAAGGTGTGATGTAATAAAGGGAAGGTTGCCTGTTCAGAATGGAATTGAAGGGCTTCCTGATAGGAGACATGATCTGGGAAGAAAGAAACCAAAGACATCATGTGAGGTGGCAATGGAAAGAGTAAGTACAAAGGCCTTGAGGCAAAAAGTGGAACAAAAAGAATGTTTAACTGGAGGATAATGAAATAGGATGACATGAGAATCAGGTCAAATGGGGCAACTGGTAGGCCTGAAAGCAAGAGCAATTCGTTTGGATTTTGTTTTAAATAAAATACAGTTATAGATTTTATGGCTGTCAAGTGATATGCTTTGATTGGAATTTAAAAACTACTATAATTCTGGATGCTCTATGAAAATTGACTGAAGGGGTCAGAAATTGAAGCCAGAAACATATTCTATTTTACATGTTTAAAATAATGCTGAAAGTGCTTGCTAATGGATTAGATGATAAAAACACAGATGAGAAAAATAAAGGGCAATCTCCAAATTATAGGATCAGTCATGCCATTGTCTGATAAGGGAACTTCTAAGAAGAGATATACATTATAATGTAGATTGAGCATGTTAAATCTGAGATGCTTATTAGATATTCAAATGAAGATATAGAATAGAATATTGAACAATTACCTGAACTTATAAATTGGGTAATCATTAAATAAATAGTTTACAGATATGGTACTGGTTGCAATCACTTGGGGAGAAGAGTAAATAGAAAAAAGCATTACTTTAACTTGAGCCCTGAGGGTTATCTATGTACCCTGTAAGAATGCAGGTTCTGAGAGGGATTCTAGAAAGGATGGGAGCAAGAGAGGAGAGGAAAGTCAGAGAAGCATGATTTCAAGGAATCCAAGAAAGGAACTATCCCAGAAGGAAGGGAAGGCTTGAAGATATTCCAAGTAAGATGGGGCTAAAGAAATACTAAGTTTCACCGTGCTTTTTTTTTTTTGGTCACTTTGATTAGTGCAGTCTCCATAATTCTGGGGACAAAATCCCAGCTAAATTTGTTAGATCAGCAAATGGAAGAAAGACAATAGAGACAGTGATTCAATAATAGAAGATGCATTGAATATTTTTATAAGAGGAATAGGAAATGACTCCTCACAAGAGGTTTGTGGCATCAAGAAGGAAGAATCTGGCTGTTTGTTTTCAGCCATAAAGTTATGAATTTTTTCAGTGGGAGACACTGGATCAACTAAGAGTAATGAATGATTCAGTGAAACAAGATAATTCGATGATTCAGAAGATTGTGATGAAGAGTGAGCAAGCTGGACTTTAAGTTAAATAAAATGAATATCCAGAACCAAGGAAAGAAAATGGGCTTTGTAATATGAAGAGAAATCACTACCTGAGACACGAGGGAAAAAGGGAAGGGAGGTGGTGAGAACTTGGGAGACAAAGGAAATGATACCAATGGAAAAAATTCAGGGTTCCTTGTTTAATTGTGCTTGTAATTGTGAATTAATTTTACTTTATGGTTGTGCTTGTGATATTCTCTCCCAGTTAAATCCAGTAGCAATGAAGCATGTACAGACATTAATATCTTGATTTAATGATGATGGAGGCTGAATGGACAAGAGTCCTGAATGTTTTCCATGAAGTCATATTAATGATAGTCAATACAGACAAATTGAGTGAAAATGGAAGTGCAGATAAGAGAGTGCCAATGAATGAAATGAATACAGTAGAACTATTTGTTGGACTAATGAATGGTGGTAGGAAAGTGAGCTGCTGAAAGTGGAGGGCATTCTAACTACCTCCTAGATCTTAGGGATGCAGGCAAAGCATTAATGGCTACCTCAAGTTTGGTGGAATTCAGGAGATGCCAAAAAAAAAAAAAAAGATGAATGAATTATGAGTGGTAAATTACTGAGTCAGCACTTCCAAGAGCAGAGAGATTTAATCTTGGCCCTTGCAAAGGGAGTGAAGGAAGGAATCAGATGAAAGTAGTCCAAGATGGTAAGGAAATTAGAGTTCAGTGGTTAGTTTATCAGGTGGGATGTCTGATGCCTGGAAATTACAAATATTTACCACAATAAACAATGGTAAAACATGTGATTTATGATGATTGTATCATTGAACAATGTGGATCATTCATTCAAGCTTAGTGCTATGGGTTTTTTTTTTTTAACATAGAGGGACAGTGAGAGAGAGAGACAGAGAAAGACAGAAGCAATTTTTATTTTAGTTTTTCACATGGCCTTTGTTGCTCAGACACTTCATTGTGTACGTGGGTGCTGGAGTTTGAACTTGTGTACTTGCACATGCTAGGCAAGCGCCATAACCGCCAGGCCACTGCTCCAGCCCAGTGCTATGAAACCATTAATTTGTGTTATGTCTAGGAATGATATGACACTTGTACAGTGATGTAACAACAGAATTGTTCTCCCTGGATCCTGAGGCACAGTGATTAAAACTGTAAGAGAAAAAGTAAAATATACCTAGCTTCACAAACTAGCTCCTTAATTTAATGGCTAGGAGAATTATACAATTTCAAGTCACATAATTGTCATTTGTTAATTAAATTAAAACAAAACAAAAATTGGAGGGGTGATGTGAGATTTGTGTTTCTCTGCCCTGCCTCCTGTCCCCATTTCCACATTAGTGTATGTACTCTGTCACCATCTAAGTAGCAATGATCATTTTGGGAGTTGATAGGAATGTTGTTTATTGTTTTTTATAGCCTGATTCATAGTACCCACAGTACTTTTTACTGAGTTGTTAAAATATGTAACCACCAACAAGTTAAATTTTCAGATTTATTAATGGGAAATTTTGTATAGACAATTATCCATATCATTTTTACTAAGTTGAAAAATGTTAAAATTATTTAACAATTTGGATAGACACAACTATTGGTATCTTTCTTTAGTTTTCCTTTTAAAGTAAAAGTCACAGGGTAAGGTGATTAAAAACTCAAGATTGTTCAAATTGGTCAGTTACCAAAGGAGTCAAATTGCATTAGAAACAAGGTTACCTAAACAAGATAGAAAAACTTATATTTTATTAAATTCTTTAGCCCTGATTTTAAATGCCAGAAGTGCTATAGCTTCTATTGTGCGTTATAAATGTGTGGATGATATTGCTTTTTCTGCTTTGTAAATTCTCATCAGCTCCCTTGATTAGTGTTTACTGGGTTCCTACAAAGAGCATGACATTACAACTGGCATTGAACTTAATCATTTCTTCAGGCTGATGAATCAGCACTGTTAGATGAAAGGATGACCTAAAACATGAATACTCCACAAAGAAAAAACACTTTCAGCCAGGATAATTCATTCTCCTTTCCAAAGCTTTTGTCTTTAAGGGGCAGGCAATCAGGCATTTTCTTTGCTTTACCTCGCTTCATAAAATGCTACCTTAGCACTATTTTTATCTGTTTTCTTTTTCCTTTTTCTTACCTTCTCATTTTCTTTGGCTAGCTTTACTTCGAAGTGATAAATAGATTATTTTCCAGAAATGAGAGGGTTGATTCTCCTCTTCAGTTCTTTCAAAGGAAAAGCTGATAATTGCATAATACTTTTATGCTTTAAAAGTGAGTTTTCACCTAATTTTCTTTTCATTTTGAGGACATTTTTGTTCTCAAAATCACTTGATTCCTGTTTATTTGTTAATTTTTTCCCCATAAAATAAACCTATTTGGAACTAAATCCAATTTTTGTTGTTGGTGGTGATGGTGCTGGGGATTGCACCAAGGGATGCTTTACCACTGAGCTTCATCCCCCATTCTCTATACTTGGAGACAGGGTCTAACTAAGTTGCTGAGGCTGACCTTCAACTTGCAATCATCCTGTCTCAGCTTCCTGAGTTGCTGAAATTAATGGAGTATGTCATTGAGCCTGGCTTGAAATTAAGTCCTTTCTAAAAATTCAAGTGGGCAAGTGCTTTGAAAACTATATCACAAAAAGGAAACCCTCACACTCTGCTGGTAGTAATGTGATTAGTAGAGTCATTATGGAAAACCACATGGAATTTCCACAGCTAATTAAAAATGGAAGTACCCATATGATCCAGCTATCCAGCTACAGGATGTATATCTACAGGTAATGAAATTATTATGCTAAAGATACATCTGCACTTCTACGTTCATTGCAGTATTATTCATGACAGACAAGAAATGGAAAAAACAAAAGTGCCCATCAACTGATGGATAGAGAAAAAGTGGTACGTATACACAAGGAATAATATAAAGCCATAGAAATAATGAAAATCTGTCATTGGAGACAATACGGATGGAACTGGAAATCATTATGTTACGTAACGTAAGCCAGGCCCACTAAAGGTACCACATAATCTCACTCATGTAGAATCAAAAAATGTTAATCTCATAGAAGTTGAGAGTAAAATGGTGGTTTATCAGAAGCTGGGGAGAGTGGAGGCAAGGGAAAATATTAAAAGGTTGATAAAAGGTACTAAACTTTAGTTGGATGGAAGTAAGAATTTTCGGTGGACTATTGAGCAGCAGGATGTTTATAAATAACATAACATTATGTTGCTATAGTTGGATCTGGAATGTCCCCCAAAGTCTCATGTGTTAAAAGTTTGCTTCCAGGGTACTGTTATTAGAAGGTTACAGGCCTTTTAAGAACCTTATTGGGAGATGTCAGGTCTTGAAGTTGTGAATTTAGAGGTAACAATGAGGCCCCATCCCCTTATTCTTGCTCTATTTGGCTTTCCAGCCAAAATGTGAGTGATTTTGTGTTCCTAAGAACTCAAGCCATGATGTACCACCATAGGCCCAAAGTTACAGGTCCTGCTAGTCATGAACCAAACCTCTAAAACTGTGAGCCAAAAAAACCCCATCATATCTTACAAGTTGATTATCTCAGGTATTTATAACAGTAATAGAAAGTTGACTAACACAATTATCTATTTTTAAAAAGGTACTTAAAAGGATTTTGAAAATTTTTATAAGAAATTATAAGTGAGGAGATAAGTATGCTTAACCTGATTTAAGCATTACACAATGGATACTGATATGAAAACCACACAATACCCATTTGTATGTTAAATTTTTCATGTTTTATATATGTTGATGCATACATTTATCTATCACAAATATAATTAGAAAATTAGATTACAAAAGTTTGGCATGTCTTCCTTTTAATGGTTTAAAAAACTTTATCATACCCCTTCTGCTAGATACTTGACAAATGCTTGAATTCCTATTAATCAAATTATGAAAAGAAAACTTTTGATGTAATTTTGTTAATGTAATAGGAAAGAATTCTATTCAAATTATAATGAGATAGATACAAACCGAAAATGCTAGAACTACTATGCTCTTTGTTCAATGTCACTTATAGATTTGGTTAGAGGGCACATCCTAATTTAATGTACTAGTTTGAAGAAAATGTTACTTCTTGTCTGTTCTCTAGTACAGGGCAGATAAGTGGAAAAATTATTGGATCTAAAATAAATTATTTGGAAAAATCAAAGCAGACGATCTTGTTCATACCATTTTCTATAATGGTGACTATATCAACAAATGGCTTACCTATCAATCAAAATGAACTTTCTACCTCAAATTAAGATTTTTTACCTACATAAAGAAGGGTTTCTTTCATTTGAAACTTTGAAAAAAATGCATGATAATTAATTTAATATATTTAAATTATATTTAACTCAGTTGAATAAACTGATTTTTTTCTTATTTATTGTTTCTTATGTAATATGAAATCTCTGATAGTTAATATGGTAGGGAGAGATTCAGAACCCTTGATTCCATTGAGCAATTTCAGGAATAATATAATGAAACAAAAGGAAGATAAAGACTCTCCAAAACAAAAGTTTTCTTTCCAATAATTTTCCCCAATCATTATGTAATGAGGGTTTTTGTGGGAACACTAAAATGAGAGGATGTGATAGATGAAATTGAATGAAATATTTAAAATCTATAAAACTGATATAATCTTCCCAAACATTTTCCTGTCTGAAGCTGACTTTGGATCATTTTTAATCTGCTTCAATGATAAGGGTCAGGGCAAAGATTTTAAATAAAATTTGCTAAGTAGCTTGTGCTGAATGAATGTTTTCTACTTGAACTTTCTCTTGAATGCTAAATTGCCAAAATTATAGTGTCAAGAATCTTGGTAACATCCATGTGCTCCTTTGTAATTAAAGAGTTCAGGAATCAACCTTGCTTCAAACAGGTAGGAGCAGAATATAATGTCTGATGATGGTCAATATTTTAAATGCTTTTCTAAGATATTGTGTTTGTCCTGTTTTGCATGAAAAATTTTATCCAATTGTCTTTGTTTTATTTATACTGATATTCTAATGCACAACTCATGTTCTTAATACTCTGCTTGTGCTCCTATCGTTATCAGTCTTGAATAATTTCTGATTTATATTTCCTCTTGGTTGGTTCATATTGGGACTTTGTAATTGGAGGTATTCTTGCTTCTCTTCTTTGATATGACCTTTCTCATTGACCAGCTGCTCCTCAGAGTTCTCAGAATCCCTTTATTTGTCTTTGAATAACAGAACTAAACATTTGAGCACTGGATCTTTGAGATACATTGCTTTATCTATGAAGAATAATTGCCAGGAAAACAATTTTTGTTCCAAGGCCATTAGTTGTTTAGTCTGACTATTTTTGTGTGATTCACTCTAATACTTCTATAGTTTGAAATTTGAGCCTAGTGACCTGTGTTGTTTCTTCCTACTCTGAATAATTTGTTGGGATTTTTTTTTTAATTTGAAAATTTTAATAAGAAAAAAGTTGTTTTGGAGTAATTCAAAACATAAATCTCTCTTTGGAAATAGCAGAGAATAGATTCCTTTATTCTATTAGCTTTTGCTATTTTGCATTGAAAGACAAACCCACCACTTGTTCAACCACTGTCCTGCAGAATGAAAATATCGGGGCTGGAGCTGTGGCTCAGCAGTTACAGCGCTTGCAGCGCTTGCCTGGCAGGAGCAAGTAGGTGAGTTAAACCTAACACCACATATACAAAGAAGTTCCGGAGCAACAAAAGCGGCATGGAAAAACTAAATAAAATTGTTACTCTGTTTCTCTCTCTCTCTCACTGTCCCTCTCTGTTAAAAAAAAAAAATCAGCATTTAATATGCAGAAGATGCTGCTCATCCTCAAAGTATTGGTGACCCAGCAGAAAAATATTCCTTAACATCTAAAATTCATTAATGCTTACTTTCTCAAGGTATTTGGTTTTTATACTATTGGGGCTGCAGACTTCTGAGCCCATTAATTTCCATAAATAAGCCATTTTCTTTCTTTTATCTTTTAATGACCTTTCTTCTAGTATTTAATCATAGCTTATGGCACAGATCTGTAAAAGTAATTATGAGACAACACATGTTTGGCAGCATTGCCGTTATCTCATGAGTTAAGAAAGGTCAGACTGTTTCACTACTTTGGATGGAAATCTCCAAAGAAACGCCAGGTGTTTCATGGATAGGCACTGGGGATTTGCACGAGTAATGCTGCCCTTTGAGACAGAAATGCGTACTTTTCTAAGATAATCAGTAATATTTTCCCTCTCCTCTCAATGAACCGGCTCTGTTGTTTTCAGGTTAGGAGATAAAATGCCCATGAATGCATGTTATTAAAAAGAATGAACAGACTTTTAAAACAAGACTCTTCGAAGAAAATAAAATAATTGAACGGATAGGATGTGGAGTTGTTTACACAATGTGGTGACGCCACTCATCTCTCTCCCTTCTAATCTCCACATGCGAGAAGGGAGAATGGCAGGTACTCACGGTGATTAATTACACACACATGCCTCCCCAGAGTCATATCATGGTGATAGATGCCAGCAAGTGCTGAAGTCCTCTAATTAGGGCCGACTGGATATGGTAGATTAAAATTCTAAACATTAGGCTTTGGGGAAAAACTCCAGCCCCCATTCAATTTTCATTAGCTTAGAGTCATTTCATATATTCAAAGTCTTCTGAGAAATATTTATAGGCTCTCTGAGAAATTTAGCTTCTTCACAGGAAAGCTTAAATCTGACAATGACTTTAAACTCTTAAGCTTATTGGATTGTTTCAGTGGTACCTTCTGTGTAGAATACTTCCAAACATTCTTAGAAACAGAGAGGGTAGCTTCTCAATTTTTGCATTTATTTGTTTTTTCTTAGTTTTAAAGTCTTAACCCAGTTTTCCGTAAATTATGGATTTGTACCTTAGCTTGGGTTTTTGCATAATCTGTTTTTAAAGCAAAATTCCTATTTCTTAAATATATTAGCCATAAAAGCATTATTTCACAGAGAAAAGTAACCCAAGTAAGTTTTAATTGTGTTATTAATTTGCAATTTTTAAGGGAAAGTTTTATTTTAGTATATAATGTATGTAAATTCAAGAAAATAATGCAATAGGAATACTTAGTAAAATAAATTAGCAAAATAATTGGCACAGCACTGATGGTTGTATAAAAAAACTTATAAATATATTACAGTGAATGGATTGGTAATCTTCCTTAAAATATAGCTGTTTGGTCGTTACGCATATTTATATTTCAACCAAATCATAGCCAGTGATATTTCCTGGGTGGTCAGTTTCTATGCTTGCCTGTACTTTCTCATCCTGAAATACAAAAGGGAAAGACTGTTGAAATAAATGCACCAGGACTGAACAGAAAGGCTTGTGTGCAGGGATAGTAGCAGGAGAGAGTTCTTAATCTAGAATTTTCTGCCACCTCTAAGACTTCCCTCTGGCAGAACTTTTCCTTGACACTGTGCTGCCTCCTAAATGCAGATAGAGCCTCCAGCAAAGATTCCTATTACTGAACTAATTCCAGGTTTGAAGACTATCACTTGCCTGTCTGCTCAAAGTTTAATGAAAAACTTCATGGGTAAAATGACAATCTGAAAGTGGAAAAAATGAAAATCATGGCTGAAGAATGTAGCAAAATAAAATGAAAAGATTCCCTGTTTGGTTCTTGCTGTCTCTTTTGCATTTGGAGGCATCAACCACTGTTGTCATTTTTAGTTTGGTTTCTGGCTCTATGCTTTTGTAGAGCTCTGGCGTGTAAATGAGAGTTTTCCCTCACTTATCTTGTGCACTGTGCATGATTTCACGACAAGACAGATCAAATATGGAAATATTCATCTGCTTGTCTTTTCATTCCGATGACTTGAGGTTAATAAAGTATCAAGTACTGGTCTTGTTCCTGTTTCCAGTTAACGGGCACAGCTTAAGGCACATTTATGCCTTCTCTAACCTCAGGATGGTTCTTGAACTGAGTCCTGAATGACACCAGAGATAAAGGCATCCCTGAAATACAAGGAAACTAGTTTCCATCAGTGATGAAGGGATTGTGTCAGCTTCTATCTCCTTGCTTGTCTTTTATATTTTATTGAATTCTTTCATCAATTTATCTGCCCCACCCCCCCTTCTGATTCTTAGTATGTCCAGAAAACCCTACAAGTCCCTTGGCTGAGATATTCCTATGTTCTGTTCTCAGGTTATCATTGTTCTTGAGACTTTTCAGTTAATTTTTTATCCCAAATTTTGAAACTTATTCTGGAAACATTTTTTTCATTCCATTACAAAGGATATTTAATTACTAATAATATCAAGTAGGACTTAATTCACCTTCCAGTAACAAAAAGAACAATATCAATTGCTTGCACAATATCTGCTTTTATTTTTCCCACATGTGAAAATATGAGGTAAGGCACATACCTGCTTTGTTGCTAATGCTTTATTGTGAAAAATCTGGAAACTCGAGTTGTTGTATCTTGGGTCTCCCAGGAGTGGTTTTTATCTTAAAGAGAAAGTTCAAAATGGCTGCTTTGACTGTAGACATTGTTCTCAAATGTCAGGAGGAAGGGGCAATGGAGGAGGGGCAAAGCACACATATCTACTTTCTTTTGAGGAAGATTTCTGCCATCTGTGTCCAGTGTCCAGGTCTTATGATGTACATAATTGCAAGTGGGTTGAGATAGGTAGGACCCGAGTAGAATAGGACTTCTATTACTATGACAAATGGGGAAATGAATATGAGAAATGACAAGCAGTCTCCAAATCTCCTACTAGAAATTAAATTTTTTGAAAAAAGCTAACAATTATGCAAGCAGAAGATAAATGTTTTGGCTTCTGAGGTCACTTTTCAATTGCTGTATAAAGAGGCATGTTAATTAATGATACTAAACTTGGCAAATATTAACTCTAAAATGGTTATAGTGATGGCACAATTATCAGAAGATGTGGTGGAGATTCTTCATGGATAGGATTAGGATGATGCCTATGCAAAATAGGTGGTCACTAAATGGTTACCTCCCTTTCTTATAGCTTCTTTCCTACAGGATCCTTAATAGATAATGTAAAATTGACCAGCACTGTGCAACAGAAGAATCACGTGACCATCAAAGGGGAACTGCAAGTGTATGTTTAAATGTACATTTTATTTTCCATATTTAAGGAATAATATAAAAATACTGAATGCAATTATTTGTTTTTTTCAGGTCTGAGGACCGAACTCAGGGCCTTGCGCATGCTAGGCGAGCTCTCTGACACTGAGCTAAATCCCCAACCCCTGAATGCAATTATTTTAACACCACATTTTACCTGACATTATATAGTTAAAATACTACAATTACAGCTGTAAATCAATGTGAAGTTATGGAAATAATTTTGATTTCTTTTTCCACACTAAACCTTACTCTCTGCTATGTGCTTTTTACATGTATAACTCTTTCAGTTTATACTGGGTGTATTTTGAATTTCAATGGCCAGCTATGGCTAATGACTATTCTTCTGGACATGGAAATCTACACTGTACTATTTTTCCTGAAGCAAAACAAATGCTTATCAAAATGCCTAATATTTTTATATATACTGAATATTTACAAGTCCATATCTAAAATATTTCAACCAGAAACCCTTCTAGTCATATGTGCAATAAAGAAACAAAACATTTTTTCCATGAGTTAGAGTGAGCATAAGAAATGTTCAGTATACAATTGAAGATATTTTTTACACAGGAAATGGACAGCAAATTTGAAAAAATAAAACCACTGAACATATGGAGACATGTTTGAGTTTGTTATATTGGCTTGATATCAATTGAGATATCCTGCATTGATTTCATATTTGTCAGATTTTTATTCAAATGCAAATCTGTTTCTTTCATTAATAATAAGAAAAATGTCATTGAGATATTAATCATTTTAAATAAAATTTTAATTCTTAGAACTACAATTCTCAGCTCAACTTTAAAACTACAAAGTGATTACTAGTTGTGACTATTATATATGAATATGTAAAATCATGAAAGAAGTCATGGAATCAGGGGCATTGAACATGATCCAGGTGAACCACTGAATAGGGAAAGAATCAACACATGGTTTTGCCAGTTATAGCAGAATCTCTGTGTTTGAATCATTGTACCGTCACCTAAAATGAAAAGGGATGAACAGGCAGAATGCAGACAATTCATCAGTAGACCACTAGTAATGAATCTCTATGATACAGGCTAAAAAAAAATTGATGGACTCCATACACTTTTATTGAACAAATTAGTTTGTGGTAAAATTAATTAATTGATTTTAAGTATAAAATTTATTTGGAAAATAGAAAGGGATTATTTTAGAACAAAAG
>PVKS010043396.1:0-14910 GCA_004027875.1 Aplodontia rufa | reverse complement strand
TGCTCTGAGACATCACTGTGTAGGTGGTGCTGGGGTTTGAACTCACATACTCACGCATGCCGGGCCAGCACTGTAACCACCGAGGCACCACTTCAGCCCCCAAGTATTTACTTTTAAATGATTATGAGTACACCAAATAACAACATGTAATAAGTTCTTGAGCCCTATCATCTAGTAAGTTTGATCTCAAATAAACTAACAACAGCCCAAACAAGTATGCTAGTACTCATTGTCCTAACTCTTAGTCAGAATGGACAACACTAATGCTGGCTGCTGCTTCAGACAAGTTACAGATAGCTATTTACCACTTTTTCATAGATAAAAGCCCCAACCTTCAGGAAAGTTTAAGGGGGAAAAATATTAATCCCTTTCTTTCTTCAAAGAGATGTTTTTTCCTTCTAGATGTAAGAAAGAAAAAGTCAGCATTGATATATCTGTTGCTTGAGCAAGAAGACATAGGAACACAGACAACCGCACTCGTTAAACTTCCAAGAAGGATGAGGCAAAAAGATGAAACCTTTGGATAAGAACTAAGGCTGTACAAAGAGGCTAGATTTGCTACTCTTCAAAAGAGGCCTGATGTATCACTGAGAAGTAAGTTAATGCCTTTCATAGAAACAGAACTCAAGCTCTGCTAAAGCTTCGTATTCCGTGAGGCCCTTCGTATTCTGAAGTGCCAATACAAAGAACATGTTCATTCTTCTCCTATCCATTTATACACTAGTTTTCATGGATTTCTGGCCAGATGTCACAGACAAAGGCCAAGGGATTAGTCAAGAATTCAATCCTGTTCTGCCATTAGTAGGTCTGCAGGATGGCCATCTTCCCTGAGTGTCCTCCACTTCAGTGCCACAGCCTCCTTGGCCTTGAAGTCTTTCTCCCTCTGCAGGCGGCACTGTTCAGTCTCAGACTGAGCTGCTGCTTTAGCCTGCTTCAGCCTCTGGTTCTTTGTTTACAGGCCTCGTGACACCTTCTCTGCAGCCCACTTCTCTGCCTGCAGCTGCTGCTGGACCCCCTGCGACTGGCTGGCCATGGCTGCCCAGCTAAGCAGCCTAACTCAACACGATGGCCCTGTTTTTATTTATTTTATTTTATTTTATTTATTTTTTTTTTTTTGAGAGAGGGACAGTGAGAGAGAGAATCAGTTTTATTAAATTTTTCACATGGCTTTCATTGTTCCAACACTTCGTTGTGTGTGCGGGTGCTGGGGTTGAACTTGCATACTCGCTCATGCCAGGCAAGCGCCATAACTGCTGAGCCACTGCTCCAGCCCCCTGTTTTTAATTTTTATTCTGGTCTGTTAGTACAGGTGCATTGTCCAAAACAGTGGCCTCCTATAATTTTATTTAATGATGTTTAACAACATCTCTGATCTCTACCCACTAGATATCAGTTGTACTGCACTCTCAGTATGAACAATGAAAAATGTCCTCTGGAAGGTGAAATTTGCTCACCCCTAGTTGAGAACCATCAGCTCTTTGGACCTATAGATTTCGCGCTCAGCTCCACAGAAAGGCCACAGATAGGCTTACCTACTTAAAGATCAAGGGATAGAATGTCCAGCAGTTACGGGTCAGACTAGTTGTGGTGTACACCACATGTCAGGATCTGTAGTCTGCCCTAGGAGCTAAGGACCCTTCTCTGACTCAATAGGTGACTTCACTGTTACTAGTTGTATGTAAAGTGGTCCCCAATTAACTCTCAAGTTATTCTAGGGCTCCAAACAAAGGGACTATAGTTGTTATTACTTTCTGGATTTCCAATCTGATCCACAGCCAGGAGAAAATCTGACTCACTGTCCTTTAGACATTTGTTCAGGATGACTGAGAGATTTTTAAGAGAATTTGGTGTGGTGTGGGTATGCATTCACTTTTTCCTGGAGCTCATATTCTGCAACAGAATAAATGAATAGGCAAAAATTCAGACCCTGACAAGTGCAGTGGATAAAAATGAAAAGACCCAAGGTGTCAGGATAAGATGGTGGGGGGCGGGTCTTGTTTTAAAAGGAAATTTAAGGAAGTCCTCTTTGAGTTAAAACACAATAACCTAGCTACTCGGTAAAGGTCAGAGTCTGGGGAACAGTGAGACCAGTTAGAAACTGTTGCAACAATCCAAGGGAAAGGTGATGGTGGCCTAGAGCAGGACAGTAGGAGCAGAGATGGGATAAGAGATGGTCAGAATCTGACTATTCTAAAGATAGAGCTGACAGGCTTGCTAATGAATTGGATGCAGAGTACAAGAGCAGTAAAGGCTGCTCTAGATCTTGCCCTGACTCCCGACCTTATAGTGTGGCATAAACTGTAAGAATAGATAGAGATAGGGAAGGCTGGCAGGAGATACAAAAAACTGTATTTTGGCCGTGTTTTATTTGAGATGCCCCTCAGACACTCCAAATAGAGGTATTAAATATGCATGTGGATATATAAGTCCTGGGAGAGTTCCACCCTAGAGCTGTAATTTGAGGAGTCATCAGCTTATAGGTGGCATTTAAAGCCATGAGACCGGATGAGATCACCACTGAGGAAGGAGTATGTGTAGATGAAAGAAGTAATATTTAATTCAGTTCACAATATTCTCTGAGCATTTCCTGTGTGCCAGGCCCCAAGTGAGGTGCGAGGTACAGATGCATCTCGGTTGGCATGTGCCGAAGTGAAGTCCTATTAACTGACTTTTTGCTGCCCAGGTGGGTGGGTCCTGAGCCTCAAGAGACTGTTCCCTGCCTCTTGGTCACCACTCATTTTTTTCAACATTTGTTGAGGTCCCCGTATAGGTACTAGGGACAGGAAAGAGAACAAGTCACACATGTTCCTGTCCTCATGGGTGAGGCAGCCCTTGAACAAGGATGCACACAGTGTGATTACAATTGCGCCGGAGGCAACGAAGGAGCGGATAGCCTGGTGCCAGAGCTGCTGTAGCCTGGGAAGCAGGGCAGGCTTTTCTAGGAAGACACTTGAGGAGCCAGGAGAGCAGGGAATGAGGCTGAGGGGAAGTGCAGGGAGCTTTTCTGGTGGGAACCGAAAACAAGGGAACTTTCTGTTCCCAGGCCTGAAGCTGGAAGGAGGTTGGCAGCTGCAAAGGCCACCTTGGCCACAAAGAATCTGTGAGGGGGGAGTGTGGGAGAGATGAGGCCAGAGGGGTGGACAGCAGTTGGACCATTGGGTCTTGTGAGCCCGCTTTAGACACAAGAACTTCATCCTGAGGCACCAGAGGCCCTAAGGCTTTAGGTGGGGCCCACACAATCAGAGGGCCACCAAGGAGAGTGGGTCAGCAGGGCCCAGCAAGACTCCAATGAGCGTTCTTGCCTTAGTCTTGCAGTTCCTCCATTTTAAACATTTGCAGAACCCCACTATCTCAAGATCAGGGAGAGGGTTGATAAGAAGTTGTTCTCTCTCAGAACCGAGAGACAAGTAGCCCGGAACTTGTTATCTGGGGATCACAAAGCCAAAGTTTAACACTGGAAATAAAAATGTGCGTTTTCCAGGAGTTGCTTCATTTCGGAAGCTCCAGAAGTACAGTATTATTTCGTTAGCAGGAGTGTGAAGTGGTTCTGGCCAGAGCAGCTGTGACCATTGTCCATTTGAGTTCATATAAATCAGCATTCTTGAATTTATGAGCCCTTTGCCACAGACCATAAAATAAAATAATGTAATTAGTGTAAGCAGCTAGGGCCGTTGTCCTCAGACTTGATGTCATAGTCGTTCTTCCACTTGTGAAATGTTTACAGGGTTCTTTCCTGACATCCTTTTTTTCTTTTTTGGTACCAGGATTGAACCCAGGGGCACTTAACCAGTGAGCCATATCCCCAGCCCAACCCTTTTTTAAAATTTCAAGACAGTGCTCACTAAGTTGCTGAGGCTGGCATTGAACTTGTGATTCTCCTGCACTCAGCCTCCTGAGCCTCTGGAATTACAGGTATACGGCCACTGCGCCCCATCCTTAAAATCTTTTTTTTTTTTTTTTTTTGAGAGAGGGACAGTGAGAGAGAGAAAGAGAGAAACAGTTTTATTTAGTTTTTCACATGGCCCCTGTTGATCTGAGACTTCTGTGTGTACGTGGTGCTGGGGTTGAAACTCGGGTACTCACACATGCCAGGCAAGTGCCGCAACCGCTGAGCCACCGCTCCAGCCCCCTTGATCCATTTTTTTTTTTTAACAACTTTATTGAGTTTTTCCACATGGCGTTAGTTGTTCCAACACTTAGTTGTGTACGTGGTGCTGGGGTTTGAACCCGGGTCCTCGTGCGCGTCAGGCAAGCACCGAAACCACTGAGCCACCGCTCCAGCCCCCCTTGATCCATTTTTAATTAAAAATTTTAAAAAGTGCCCATAGTAGAAGGTACAGAAAAGCAAAAAGAATGATTTACAAATATTAGCTCTAGGGGGCGGTTATGGCGCTTGCCTGGCAAGTACAAAGACCCAGGTTTGCATCCCAGCACCACGTGCACAACTAAATATTGGAGCAATGAAAACCAGATGAAAAATGAATAAAATTGTTCCTCTCTTTTTCTTTCACTGTTTTTTTAAAACAACAAATATTAACTCTACAGAGATAACATTTCCTTTAAATATGCCTAATTTTTTAAAAAATGTATATATATATATTATCATACCTAGAAACGTTTGACATTTCATTTCTGTATCCTTAAGCCTTATACAACCCAATATTTAAATTTCTTCATTGTCCATACTTCACATTTTCCTGTATTTGAGAGGTTTTGAAAATGTCCCTTGTAGGACACAGTGCTTTCCATTTTTTTTGGTGTCATAACAATGGTTTATTCTGATACATGTCCTTCAAAGATAAGAATCTTTTTTTTTTTTTTACTTTCAAAAGTAACACGTATTTGTTGTAGAAAAGTCAATCTGAAAGAGAAAGTTCCTGGTAATCTCAAAGCTCATAAAGATGACTTCTAAAATTAGATTTTTTTTCCTGCATATGTTATTTTTATTGTTTTACAGAATTGGAATAATTCCCTGTCACAGTGTAAAAATCACTTTATTCTTTCAGTAAACTTCTTTTCTGCCACTCCCTGTGTCTGCCTACCTGGATCTGTGTGTACCTCTATGAGATGCTGCTCATGCTTCTAAGGCCATTGCCCTGTTGCTCAGTCTATTTCTTCTTCCTCTCCCCCTGTCTGCTGGATTATTCCAGTACAAAAATACCAGAATATTCCTTTTAAAATGCTTCCCTTGCTGGATGCAGATGCACACACCTGTAATCCAGCGACTCAGAAGGCTGAGGCAGGAAGAACTTGAGTTTAGAGTCAGCCTCAGCGCTTCAGCAAGACCCTGTCTCAAAATAAAAAATAAGGGGGATGGAGTGGTGGCTCAGCAATTCAAGCACTTGTCTGGCATGCACAAGAACCGAGGTTCAAACCCCAGCACCACATACATAATTAAGTGTCTGAGAAACAAAAACCAGATGAAAAAAATAAAATTGATTCAAAGTAAAAAGGGCTGGCGATGAGACTCAGTGGTTAAGTGCCCCTCAGTTCAATCTCTGGTACCAAAAAAAATGTTATGAATCAGCTATGCATGGTGGTACACTCCTATAATCCCAGTTACTCTGGAGGTTGATACAGGAGGATCACAAATTCAAGGCCAGTATCAGCAATTTAGTGAGGCCCTAACCAACTTAGCGAGATCCTTTCTCAAAAAAAGAAAAAGAAGTATTATGAATCAAAACAGATCCTGGTAGTATGTATAGCTTAATGAATAGTGGGCTTATTGTTTTAAAATGAATACTTTTTTTTTAAAGAGAGGATTTTATTTATTTTTTCATCTGGACTTTGTTTCTCCAATACTTAGTTGTGTATGTGGTGCTGGGGTTCAAGCTTGGGTTCTTGTGCATGCCAGGCAAGTGCTCCTCTTGTTTTAAATTCCTGCCCTGTTTTAATTTCTAATGTGGTGTCAACAGATGTAATCTATAAAAACCGTTTTGGGGAGTTCCCAAGTAAGAGTTCTGAATCCAAAAAGTTTGAGAGCCTGTTCTCTAGACACTGTGCATGTATTTTCCTATATTTATAGGGGGGATCGTAATTATTGTTCACTTAACCTAATGGTGGTGTTGATTCTTAATCCCTTCAAGTATGTTGCCTAGAATTGAAACCATGTGGTAAATATGAAGATGTTGAGAACTACTCTCCAAAACAGTGTTCTGAATCCTTTGAGTTTCCATTTTTTTTAATTATTATTATTATTATTATTATTATTATTATTATTATTATTTTGCTGGGGATGGGGGACTGGGGATCAATCCCAGGAGTGTTTTACCACTGAGTTGCATCCGCAGGCCTTTTTATCTTGAGGCAGGATCTCACTAAGTTGTGGAGGCTGACCTCAAACTTGTGATCCTCCTCCCTTACCCTCACAAGTCTCTAGGATTGCGTATGTGCTGTTGTGCTCAGCTTGAGTTTTCTTTCTTAACCCCCTCCCGCCTTTTTTTTTTTTTTTTAAGAGAGAAGGACAGTGAGAGAAAGAGAGAATCAATTTTTATTTAGTTTTTCATGTGGCTTTCGTTGCTCTGACACTTAGTTGTGTATGTGGGTGCTGGGGTTTGAACCTGTGTACCTGCGCATGCCAGGCAAGCACCTTAAGCGCCGAGCTCCGGCTTCTAGCCCCTTATTTATTTATTTCTGTGTTTATGTTTTTTGCAGTGCTGGCTATTGAGCTCATGGCTCCTTGCATGCCCTCCTGCAAGCATGCTACTGAGCTCTATCCCCACCCTATTTACTCATGTTTTCTTTTTTCTTTTTAAGAGAGGAACAGGGAGAGAGGAGACAGAGAATCAGTTTATTTAGTTTTCATGTGGCTTTCATTGCTCCAACACTTGGTTGTGTATATGGTCCTGGGGTATGAACCTGCATCCTCGTGCATGCCAGGCAACCGCTGTAACTGCCAAGCCACCCCTTCAGCCCCTAAGTATCCAGCCAGTTTTATTTCAGATGGTCAGAATTCTGACTGTTGGTGTTGTTTTTTTCCCTTCGTTTTGTTTTGTACTGGTATTTAGCCACTGAGCCACTTCTTGGCCTTTTAGTTTTATTTTTAATAATACATATGTGTTACATACGTGTATATATATATATATATTTGGATCCCACTAAGTTGCTAAGTCCTGAGTCTGGCCTAGAACTTACGATCCTCCTGCTTCAGCCTCCCATGCTGAAGTGTGCACCACTGTGACCGGCTTGTTCTTTATATATGGTATATAATGAGACATCTTAATCTGGTGGCAAATTGGAACTGTAGTCTTGAATCTGCTCTTAACCAGCTATGAAACTTGTTGTTTATTTGGTTTCCTCCTCTGTGAAAAGCACATAGTAATTCCCTACCCTTCTTGCTCATTACTCATATAGCAAGATATTTAAATACACAGGGAAGATGCAAAGAGGATCAGGCATAAATCTTAATCTCAGATAATTTAGGGTCTAGTAAGAGGTAATGTCATTTTTGCCCTGCGTTTGGTTATTAGAATACAACATTTAAAGGTAAAATCTTATTTTTATACCCTTAATATGCAGGTTTATAGCAGTTATTAGGCACAGGATCCATTTCATAAACCAAGTACTGAGCTGCAGGATTAACCTGTTAAGACAATTGAATTTTTATATGTAAGGAGATTTCAAAGTGGTGGGTTTTTTTTATCTGCCAGAGATTTGATTGTATGCCCTCCCCTGACAGATAAATCAGAACTTGGTTCTTTGCAATGATGCATATAAATGAAGACACCTTGTGGGCTCTGTAGTTAACATTAATAAATCAAGGATCCACTATTTCCTGGTTACCATAAGATTAGAAAGATAGCTGCTAAAGTGGCTGTATGAAATGTAGACCACATTGGTAACGGATACCTTCAGATTTGAATTCTAAAGAATCTTATTCTTTTTCCCTTTTGTTACCGTCAGCCTTTCTGAGGTTTTATCATTCTGGAGAATTCTGTGCTCCCTTCTTTTGTTTCCCTTGAATATTGTATAGTGTAAGAATAAGCAAATTGGCCTGCAGGCCAACTCTGTTTTTGTAAGTGAAGTATTATAACCATGCCCATTTGTTTACATTTCATCTGTGGCTGCTTTCATGCCGTAGTAAAAGAGTTAAGTAGTTGGCAAGAGAGACCCATGTGACTTACAAAGCCTAAGATATTTATTGTCTGTCCCTTTACAGGAAAAGTTCTCCAACTTCTTCCCATACTATGTATGGTAAAGTACCAGTTCCTGCATGTGTAAAATACAACCAATGTAAATTATCACAAAAATGCAATTACAACTTTAAAATGCATTCCATATTTTATTTATATATATAAATATAATAGTTTATACATACACACACACACACACACACACATACACACATAAAGAGAGGGACAGTGAGAAAGAGAATCAATTTTATTTAGTTTTCCATGTGGCTTTCGTTGCTCTGACACTTTGGTGTGTACATGATGCTGGGGTTTGAACCTACATCCTTGCACATGCTAGGCAAGTGCTGTAACTGCTGAGCCACTGCTCCAACCCCTGCATTCCACATTTTAAAATTATCTTTATAGCTAACAGACATGAAATTTACCAAATTGCTGTAAAGATTTGTAACACTTATTCTCAGTGTACCTACTTTGACAAGGGTCATTTGCCAACAATATGTGAATCAACACCAGTGCTAAACCACACTTGGAATAATTCCCTGTTGTTGTATTCATTTTATGACGAGGAAACTTGTATTTGTATAGCTTGTTTACCCCCTTCCTGCAGATATTTTTGAAAATGTCCTGTATTTCTGGTTGAGTATGTCAGATATTCTGAAGGTGCACTCTTGACACTGATGTGAGTCTTCAGGGGGCAGAGTTCTTCCTGATAGTGTAATGTGTTCTTTGTTACTTCAGATACCCTGTTCAGAAACTGAGTAGACTTTTGTTTGTTTTTTCTATTGTTTAGACTTAGCATAGCTTCCCTTTTAAGAGGGACAATACGGCTGTAGATAGATGTTCAGAAAGAATTATTTGAAATGAATGGTTCTTGTAGGCTTGCTTTTTCAAATATTGTTTCATTAAAATAAACCATTATATATATACTATTATGTATCTTTTTTTTTTAAAGGGAGAGGGACGGTGTGAGAGAGAGACAGAGAAAGGGAGAATCAGTTTTTATTTAGTTTTTTCATGTGGTCTTTGTTGCTCTGAGACATTGTTGTGTACGTGGTGCTGGGGTTTGAACTCTCGTACTTGCGCATGCCAGGCAAGTGCTGCAACCACTGAGCCACTGCTCCAGCCTCCATATCTTATTTCTTACCTCAGATGTTGCTTGAAAAGAGACTGGCTAGTCAGGCACAGTGACACATGCCTGTAATCCCAGTTTCTTGGGAGGCTGAAGCAGGAGGATTGCAAGCTGGATGTCAACCTTGGCAGTTTAGCAAGATTGTCTCAAAATTTAGAAGAAAAACAAAGGGCTAGGATGTAGCTTAGTAAAGTACTCCTAGATTCAATCCCCCATTCCAGGGAAAAGAAAGAAGAAACTATTTACTTGGATTTTTCAATCTTTATCTTGTTTAGGAAGGTACTATATATGAATTTCTGTATTTCACTTATAACACCCTATAAATTGTTTGTAGGCAAAAATCTCTCCATAGAAAACTTTTTTAACTATGCCTCCAAGAATATGACAGAATTTAAAAAATGAATACATAACTACTTATTATAAAGACCATAAGTAGAGTAAAAGAAAGATTAATAGATTAGATAAACAGATTCTTCAAAAGTTAAACAAATTTGCCATTTGACTCTGCAGGGTTTTTTTATTTTTTTTTTAAAGAAAGAGGGGACAGCGAGAGAGAGAGAAAGAGAGAAGGAATTTTTTTTTAATTTAGTTTTTCAAATAACCTTCATTACTCAGACACTTCATTCTGTACATGGTGCTGGGGTTTGAACTCACATACTCGCGCATGCCAGGCAAGCACCGTAACCGCCAAGCCACTGCTCCAGCCCTGACCCTGCAGTTTGACTCCTGATTTGGCTCCCTAAAAATTCTTGGTTTCCAGTTATCTTCTTCTGTTAGTGTTGCTGGCAAAGACTCAAAATGCGAGCCTTTCCATTCATTCCAAATAATTTGATCTTTTTTGTCTACGTGTTGGAACTTTTTGTTTTTCTCTTCACCACCACCCCTCCTTTTAAAAAAAGTTTCTAGCCCTTTTACTAGAATATGCTTCAGAATTGATCATTAGGGATAGATTGATTCAGTACATGGTTTCAATTTATTTACTTAAGATTTTCATTAAATATAGTTTACATTACATTTTTTAGTATTTGTGTCCCATTGCTTTAAGGTTCTTCTTTGGAAATTCCTATTAGACACATGTTGGATCTTCCTTTCCTGTCTTTAATAGATTGCAACCCTTTTTATCATTTTTAATAATTTTATTTCTAACAAGTGTTGACTCTTTGTGAGCATTTGTCATTAGTTTGTCCCCACTTGCTTGTGTTTTGAGTTTCCTGAAGCTACCTTTAATCACTTGTTTTGTTGTAGATGTGAATTTTCAGGGCTACCTCCAGCCTGTTCAGTCAGTTTTTGTTTGGGGGTGTGGATGGAGGGATTTCAGCAGGACTCAAGGCAACTATGTTTTGGTTGCTGCCACCATTCTGAAATTGTGTCCAGAATATTTAAGGGATTTTAGCGGAAGCATGGTGAAAGTAGAGCCTGCTGGTGTTTTATTTTTGTTCCAACTGCGTGAAATCTCTTCAGCACTATGTAGTGAGAACTCTCGTGCGATGTGCTCTTTCAGTCTGGTAGGAGCACTGGACAGGCTTGAACTATTTCACTTTAGTGAAATAAACTTTACAGAACACAGAACTTCAGTATTCTGTGTGTATGTAATTAAGGAAAATCCATAATGTGTTATTGAACTCTCCTTTGAGAACAGTTGTGTCTGTGTAAAGTGTATTTTGCAGTCTATTTTAAAACAATTGGGAGGTAAATGGAGAAGAAATGTATGTTTATACCAAAGCCTTAATAACAATATCTTTAAATGAGTACACATGGTTAATTTATTATAAGCCATACTTAGTTTTTTAGTAGTCTGGCTTTAATATGTGCTAATAAAATGATTTTTAGCTAAATACTTAAGACTCATTATTGGCATAAATTTGTCCTGTTAAGTGCTTCCTCTGGAACTGGCATCAATATCTGATCTTTGATCTGCCTAGATGTATTCACTTCCATTCCAAGGAAAACATTTTACTTCATCCACTTTCTTACAAATGAGTGCATCTTCAGCTGCAGATACTTTTAAAAAATTATGACTTAAACAATATGAACTTGTTTAATTTGATAGTTTTGCCAGTTGTTTGTTGCTATAGTCCTAGTGGGTGCTGAGGAAATACTTGAATGAAAATATCTAAACTGTCAAAACTAAATAGTTGGGTTTGGTGGCACACCGGTAATCGAAGCTACCTGCAAGGGAGGCTGAGGCAGGAAGATCCTTGAGCTGGGAGGCCAGCCTGGGCAACTTAGTAAGACCCCATCTAAAAAAAAAACCTGAATAAAAGATGAAAATATCTGTCTTCATAATAGTAGTCAGGCAGCTCATTGAGGGCATCCACGGTGCTCTTCCTTCCGTCCTCCTACTGTGCTCTCTATAGCATACCCTGCCCTGTTCTTTGCAAGATGGCTGCAACGTTTCCTACACATCGTATCCTAAAGACAACATCCAGAAGCAGAAAAATAAACCTTCTCTTCCTCACAGGTCTCTTCTTTCAGATCAGAGGAAAACATTTCTTTTTATCTCATTGACCAGAATTATTGCATTATAAGCCTGAACAAATCACTAGTAAGCAAACTTGAAGCTCCAGGATTGGTTTAAATCTGTGCTCCCCAGTAAGGGAACCTTTAGCCACAGGAAGCTACTTGTTTAAATTCATTAAAATTAAATGCAACTGTAGATTGTTTCCCAGTCACACTCACCATATTTCAAGTGCTAAATAGCAACAGAAAGTTCTCTTGGACTGCTCAGGTTTACGTTAATCAAGGTTCATCCTGTGCCTTTGCAGAACTACAGTCTTAAGACAGAGTCCTTGGGCTAATTTACAGCTTTCCAGGGACATCTACATGGTGAACAGGCACTGTATCTGGCAATAAGATGGTTCTTGTATGGGTATTGGGCTTTGGTACACTCTCCTTCCTTTGCATGAGCTACATATTTACTCAGTGTAGGAAGAAAAGGTTTATTTCACTACCTGAAAAAAAACGACATACATTTGTGAAGCAAGACCAGTAGATTCACTTGGAAATTAAGCTCTGAGGTCATCATGCTAAATAGTGGGGGCCTGTGATTTACCTGACACAATTGTTTTGTGTACATTTGCCAGTATTTCCATGGGTAGTTGAAAAATGTCAGTAAGCTATGTTATTTCTGTTGATTGTGCTGTCTGGAAACTCTCATACTGGGGGTCTACTTCATAAGGGTTGAGGTCAGGAAAACTTTTGGAAAGGTGTATGTGAGAATGAGAACCTATAACCCAAAATGTTATTTTCTGGAGTCTCAGCTAAATAGGATTTTTTAGTTCCAAAAAGTAGAGATGACATGTATTATTCATTATTCAAGCTAGTTCATAGCTGAGTAGTAAACTTCATAGAAGCTAGACATTTTCTTCGACGTAATTCTCAGATGGTATATGCAAGAATCAGTTACATTGTATGTCAATCTTGGGGTTTTGTTTTTTGATTTTATTAAGCTATTTGGATTTTTTAAATTTCTAAAATTCATAATTTTACCTGTATTTGCTTTATATTGGTTTCTTTAATTAACTGTCCAAGATTTTTTAATCAGTTACTAGTATAAGCAGATCATTCTATTTCACCTGCCTTTGTCGTGGCTCATTAGTCCGTTGGTAACTACTTAGCAAACTGTCATACTAGTTGACTACAACTTTGTAGAAGTTGCTGCCAATTAAATAAAATTATTTTTTACCCTAGAAAACTAACTTACATGCTTTAATATACAATAAAGTTTTTAAAATGATCCAATCTCTGATAACTTTGCTAGAGGGAAGAGAGAATATTGGAGGTGTATATGTTTAGTTTCGATTTTAGTACTGCCAAAACAGTTAAATGGTAATCAAGTTCCTGTTATGTACTGGGCCCTGAAAAGTAGTTAGAAACAACAAAAATTGAATGACACACAAGTGATCTCTGTCTTTCTCATTGATCATCATTATTACATGTAGCAGTGATAAAAGATAATTTATGTGTACATGTTTTTAGAATTTTTTCCCATGACTGTTCGCTTACTTTCCACATACGACATACTTTCCCTGCGACAGGAACTGGCTGGTTAGTTTATCAGGAAAAGGGAAGTAGTCTAGGTCAGAATGTGTTCTCATTTGGGTATGTGCACCACCACCTCATCTCAAACAAAACTATTGTTTAAATTCTGTCTCATGCCATACTTTTTTTTTTTTTTTTTTTTTGGTCACCATTCAACTGCTTGTAAAATTCACTTCCTACCTAAGCTAGCGATTACTCCTTTTATATTAGCAGTGAAGATGAACACACCTCATTGACTGTGGCATTTTAAAAGCAAGGGAATTTGCACAAGTTGACTATGGCACCCAGGTACAGGAGAACAGGAAGACAGTGCCCTACTAGGAAATGTTAATTGTGGATGTCGATACTATTTTTTATTACATTAAAAGTCAGTACATTAGGGCTGTAGCGGTGGCTCAGTGGTTACAGTGCTTGCCTGGCATGCGCGAGTACGTGGATTCAAACCCCAGCACCTCATATACAGTGAAGTGTTGGAGCAACAAAAGTCACATGAAAAACTTAATAAAAATTCTCTCTGTCATTGTCCCTTTCTTAAAAAAAAAAATCAGTACAATGATTACCTTAAAAATGAAGCTAATCCATGTTTCCAGGCTCCCCAGAGAGACTTACTCTTTCTCCCTACTCTCCTCTACCTCTCTAGGGTTGAAATAAATATTTCATCTTCCTTTCAGTTCATTTTGTTTGAATCTCCTCTTCTGCTTGTGTTTGGTTCTGTACATAATGAAGCTTGAGACCATTAGTGTAGGAATTTAATAACATAAAACTGCATTTATTTGTGTTTATGAAGTCTTGAGTGCTATTTTACTTCTTCTGGAGCCTGAGAGGAAATCTTAAAAGTCTGTTGAGGTTTAAGTTATAATAAACACGCTACTTAATTACTGTACAAACTTAACCACAGAGTTTGCTGTCGCAATGTAATACCCAAGTGGAGGGCCTGAAAAAAGCCTCCACACTTCCACCCCCACAAACTCTCTTGGGTTTTCTGTTCCTGCCCTCTGTTTGGCAAACAAAAACATGGAGTCTGTTCCAAGAGCTTCTGTGAAGCCACTTTAGAAGCTTTGTGAATGTTTCAGCTTAATGCTCCAAGCTCTGCTATTTCCATTCCATTTTGTCAGCTTTCTTCAAGCCGTTTTTTATTTTAAAAAAGAAAAACGGGTTGTTTTTGAGCATTGTTGCTGTATTAAGAAATACTGAATTTGTTGCAAGTTTTAAAAACTCCCCATTTTAAGACTTCTTTTTCCAGTCTGAAATAAACCATACTTAAAAAAAAAAATCCCTAGCTCTTGATTTTACTCTAAATAGCCTCTATAGAATAAAATATGTTCAATTAAAGATATATTTGAAGAACTCAACATGTCTTTGGTAAAATTAAGGGAATGTCTTTGATAAAATTGATGCACTAAATAAATGTGCTTTCCTGTACATGTATTTGAAATGAATTTATGAAATTAGAAATTTATTTTATTGATCCCTTAGAGCATCTCTACATTTCATTATTCAATCATTTAAGATATTTACTGAGGGACTGGAGCAGTGGCTCGTTGGTTACGGTGCTTGCCCAGCATGTGCAAGTACACGGGTTCAAACCCTAGCACCCACATACACAAC
>PVKS010043395.1:0-14907 GCA_004027875.1 Aplodontia rufa | reverse complement strand
TCTAAGAAAAACCCATACAGATGAAAAGGTCATTTGAGCCAGACATGGTGGCTCACACCTATAATCCTAGTGACTTGGGAGGCTGAGGCAGGAGGATCCCAAGTTCAAGGCCAGCTTCAACAACCTAGCAAGACCTTATCTCAAAATAAAAACTAAAAGGGTAGGGATATAGCTCAATGGCAGAGCTCACTGGGTTCAATCACCAGTACTGCAAAAATAGTAATAATAATAATAGAGAAAGAGAGAGAGGGAGAAGGTGTCAGAGGTGAGTCCAGTTAAGCCGGTGCTGAGAGTTTCACAACAAATGCTTTGTGATTCGCTCAGCAGACTTTTCCAGGAGGCTCACTGAGGCCAGGCCCTGCTCTCGGGCTGCCACCAACACAGACCCACTGCAGATGGGGACACAGAGCACTGAGAGTTTGCACAGGAGGCCTCAGCACCGTCAGCACTGGGTCCTGGGCGTCTGCTCGGGTCCCTGCTGTCCCCAGTTCTTGCCAGCCACAGGACAAAGGCTCAATGAGGACTTTACGTAGAAGAGAGAAGGAGAGGGTGATGGGAGTCATTTGGCCTCTGCCTACAGCACTGAGGTTCTCACGGCAAATGCACCTTGATTCTTAAGGAATCAGCGAGGGGCTCAAATGCTAATTTTTTCCAAGATTCAACCTCCTTCCCTCGGGGTTCGAGGTTTGCAGCCTCCCTGGGCTGCTCTGGGGCTGACTCTCTTGGGAAGCTTCCGCTGCTCCCTGCCGGCTCCTCTTCTTCCTGTGAATTGGTCTGAATCTGCCAGGTCCTCGCTGTCAGATCTGCGGGGAGGGCAGAGATGCTTCAGGCTGTCAGGCTCACTGCTCGGAGACACCAGTGGAGAGGCACGGCCAGCTTCAAAAGCCAACTGTGAAACGGGCAGGGATTTTGCTGCCTGGTTGTTAAAACTCTGAGCCTGAAATCGGCCTCGCTGGGAGCATTTACACCAAGGAAATCGGCAATCGCTGCAGATCAAGGTTGTTGGTTGTTTCCTGAAGATCTGGTTCCAGTACACCCCTGCAGCCACCCCCACCACAGCCCGCGCTTGTGGGCTCCCCTCCTGGCAGCTCCCGTGGCCGGATCCCAGCTACCACTCCTTCTGCTTCCCGAGAAGGGGGTCTCGGGCCCTCACACCACCGTCCTGAGACCTCTTCTGCTGCTCAGCCATGTCCGCTGACAGTGTCCCCTGCCTTTGTTCTGTGACATGCATTCAGGTGATTGGCAGGTGTTCACCCAGAACCCACGAGGTGCAGAACTGTCCCCAGGTGCTCAAATGACTGGGTCAGGAACAATCGGACGCTTTGGAGTTCTGAGATCTCAGCCATGACTTAAGCCAAAGGCACTGATCAGAGAAGACGAGGGATATGAGGGGCTGAGAAATGGGCCTCCTTGACTCCAGGTGCACACAGTTCCGGTAACATACGCCTACCCGTGCGCTGTCCTCACAGTGACGAAAAATGGGTACCAATGGTTATCCACCGCGCAAGCTTTGTCCCCAGCCACCCTCCTCAGTCCCCAGTCCACATGGCCCTGCCTCAGCGAGCAGGGAGATGGCCCCACCCTGCTCCATCCCCCCACCTCCTCACCAGCACCCTCCAGCTGCCTGACTGTCCACCTGCCCCAGGTCCCCACTTCAGGTCTCCGTGGCATGAGGTCAGTCATTCCTGCCCAGACCAGGCCAGCCATGGATGGAGGAGGACAGGGGCCGCTCAGGATGACCTTGGCTCAGGAACGGCGTCTACAGCACCACGGGCCCTGCCACCTTCAGAGGCCTCAGCTGCTTCTTTTCTTTTTTGCTTTGAGCAGATGGCTCGTGGGCACCTGGGTCTCAGGGGATGCCAGACCCGGGATTGTGGACAGAGGGCATCAGACCTGTCCCGAGTCTGCGTGACCAGTGTCCTCCTCGGCCATCTCATCATCACACTCGGCAAAGGGCCTGACACCTCCAAGGCCCTGGACGAGTATTTCCTGAGCCAATGACAGACACTTGGGTCTGGGTGGGGCTGGGAACCTTCCGACCTTGCAGTGAAAACCATATAACAAGCTTTCAAGGAGCAAGAAGCTTGCATTTCAATCCGTTCGTGGAAGGTGCTTTTCCTTCCGAGACGTTGCTTTGGTTCCTGTCTTAGTCTCGTCCACGTGGGAGGCAGACCAATGATGGCAGTTGGTGGCACTGGCTGAACGGCTCATGTGCCTCTGTCTCTCCTGCAGCACAGCAGAAAGGGGCCTCGCCCAGGCATTCGGTGGTAGAGATGCCCTCTCCTCCTGCAGTGGCAGGGGGCCTGGCTGGCGGGGAGTATGCTCACACCCACTCACCCTAATCCGATGCAGCTTCCTGGTCCTAATGCACCTTCCAGTGCCACCACCATGTCCTGGAAGGCCAGAGACTTTTCCACCTGAGGAGGAAGATGGTTCTTTTTAAAAAAAATTTTTATGAAGGAGTTGCGTTATTATACAATCATAATAGCATATAAAGTAACAATATGACATGCATTTGTTCTTAAACCAGAGTTACCCCACATTGCCCACACCCAACTCTCGATTCTTCTATATTTCACCCCTACAAGCGATATAGGTGTTTAGATTGTGAATTTTCCAGAATTAAGTGATTGCAGAAGTGTCATTTGGATTCTTAGGGGGTAAAGAGTGTTGATTGGGAAAAAGTTTCTTATACAGCCTCCAAGCCATTTCCTCATGCACAAGACATTTACTATTGGAGCAGGAACATAATCTCACTTATGGTCCAAATTTAGAGCTTTTACTTCCAAGTCAGGACTCAATCAAGAGTCACGCAGACGGAGAGAGAGAGAGAATCAATTTTATTTAGTTTTTCATGTGGCTTTTGTTGCTCTGATACTTCGTTGTGTACGTGGTGCTGGGGTTCGAACCCGGGTCCTCACACATGCCAGGCAAGCGCCGTAACTGCTGAGCTAATGCTGCAGCCCCCATACAGAAATTCTTTACATAAACTTCTAAAAGTATTTGTAGGTTGATAATAGAGATAACTTCTGTGTTACACAAAAATCTCTTTCTGAATTGGCAAGAATGAAAGAGTTCATGGCTGCAAGTAGCCAATGCATAACAGAGCGTATCCATCTTTTATGAAACTGCTGCAAACCCACCCCACATGAACAGAAGTCCCAGGCCTTACACTGATGTGCACAAAGATCTTCACTGTAACATTAGTCACAAGTTTGTTCACCGCAAGGACCTTGCGTAACTGTTGCATAGAACCACTTTAGAGCTACTCAAGAAACCTGGAAGGAGTTTCTACCAGGAATTGAGTGATAGAGTTGGGTTATAGGAAAGTGTCGGTTATGCGTGTGTCAGTTCTGTTGGTCTCTTGAAGGAATCAACTTTCATCTTTGTTAATTGGATTGATGTCTCTTTGCCATTTCATTGATGTCAGCTTTTCTCTTTGTCCTCCTTAATTCTACCTACCTGAGGTTTACTTTATTCCGTTTTTATCTTGTATCTTAAGGTGGAATCTTGGCTTGTTGTTTTTATACCTTTCTTCTTTTTTAATTGTGTGTATGTGTGTGCATGTGTGTGCATGCACACGTATGTGTGCATTTGTGTATGTGTGTATATGTGTGTGTACTTGCATTGAAAGCTACAAATTTCCCTCTTTCCACTGCTTTAAGCTGCATCCCCCAAATTTTAACATTGTATTTTCATCCGCATTCAGCAAACTTTCCTTTTAAAATAACTACTTAGAATACATTCTGAATCTATTTAGAACAGAATATAAAGAAAATTATGGACCAGTTGGCATGCAAATGTGGCCAAAATATGAATGAAAAATAGAAGTTACTGAAGTTTGGGATACAATATTGTGGCCTTAAAATTTGGAAAATAGACCCTTTTTGCTTCAGAACTTGTGAGAGAGGTTAAAAAAAAAAACAAACCAACAACAACAACCAGTCTCCATCTGTCAGGAGTAAAGCTGAAATCAAGTTGGGAATCCCAGTTGAGATGTCAGAATTTCTGTATTTGAATTGCTCACTTTCTTACTGGCTTCCACTGATAACTTTCCCCCTTTATCTTCCTTTAGTAGTAGTGGCCATGTTCTTTGGCGGCTTAGCAGGTGTGTGGCAGCCCAGAGGACTTGGTTCCAACCTTCCTTACAGAGGTTGTGACCAGGTGAGTCAGGGCTGCCCGTGGGAGGAGCACAGGTGAGGTGTGCACTTGCTCCACGCCCACCTGGCTAGATGACCGCTCTCCTTGTTGCTGATCTCACGGCTGAAACACAGGCAACAGCAGGGTATCTGGACCAAGCAGAGGAAGCCCTTGTCCTAGGGAAAATGGAGCAAAAACAACAGTGGGGATTGGGGACTCAAAACTTCAGGAACCCAAACTGCCACACCAGTTCCATCACTGACATGAGTAGGAAATGAATTTATGTCCCTCGTAAGCCTCTGTCTCCGTGGTAGAACCAAAGCTAACTCCTAGCTGATTCAGAGCCCGAAGACACTAAATCATGGAACATTCCGATGTGGGCTGTGGAGCCTGGGTCTCTCTGGATGTGTTCTGCACAAATCAAGCTCAATGGAAAAGAGAGAAGTAGATTTTAGACCCTTTGAACATAAATCACAGCAGAAATAGAAGGAGCTGATTTTAGGAATGGAGAAACTGCGCTGAGCAGTTGGAATGAATCACGCACCAAAGTCAGAAGCATATCCTGCTTCATGAGTGTGCAGATCAGCGGTCAACCCAGACACGAAGGGACGGACCACAGCCACATCCAGCCAGGAGACGGGCGCCTAGCCCGCAGCACGCTGTTCTGCTTGGTTTGGGACGTGAGAAATGAACGGATTTCCTGTTATGTTCTACAATTCCATCTTCCTCTGGGAAATCAGAGACGCAGCCATCCACCGGGCATCCTGTGGCCTGCGCCCGTCAACAGCAGCCCTCGTTGGACTGGGCAGCGAGCTCACACCTGTCCCTGTCCCCACCACCCTCTGCTGCCCTTCAACAAGGAAGTCAGGCTCACCGCTGTGCGTTACCATTCACACCATGATGCATTTTCCATAGTAAACACGAATCTCTCCACTTGTCTCTCTTAAAAATGACAAACCAAAGGATGGATCAAGAGAGCCCTGTGTTCCAACAAAAAGAGGAGCACACTTTTCTCTTTAAAAATGAATTCCCTACGTGTTATGCAAATAACTACATTTGTGTTTAAAAAAAATCCACTCTACTGACTTCCCACACACCCCTCCCTGGCCTCTTGGGTTTGACCCTGGCTCCCGGGGGTCCAGCCTCCACCCACTTCTCAGCTCCCCCAACCCGTGCAGGGCTCTGGGCCCCTTCATTCCTGGGGAACCATCCCACTCAACTTCTCCAGTGACATCATCCCTGTGGGAGCCCAGTCTCTATTTGAAGGTATTTTCTCTCTCTCTCTCTCTCTCCTTTGACTCGGGAAGCAGGCAAAGCAACGTTTGCCTCCCCGACGTGTTAACACCAACAGCCCCCCTGCATCCAGGGACCCTGCTCTCTTAATTGCGCGGCTGCTATTGAAACACTCAAGCGCGAGACAAAACCCTTCATTTGGGAGGAAAATTAATTGTACACAAACAAGAACACATTTCATCCTGAATTAAATTCTCCAACACTCCCTTGGCAGAGAACTCCCTGGTTGCTTCTTTTGTGTTTGGTGTCAAGACTCCCCGCTTCCCTGGAAGATTTCCTTGGCAAGCAGGGCCAGGCTGGCCAGTTTCCCTGGCCACTTCCCTTTCTGTGCCCTCTCTTGCCCATGGAAGCTGCCATTGCTCCAGCCCACCTTGAACTGAGACCCTCCCACGCCTGCCTGTCCCTTCCCACGCAGCCCCTCCCCTTCAGCCTCTGAGGAGTGAAACGGTCCCCAGTCCACAGCACGCTCCTCCCGACGCCCCGAGGTAAAGGAAAGATTAAACATGATGAATCGCAGTGAGCGGAAGACACAACGTGGGGAAAAAGCTGGCGTTAGCCGCAACTCGGAGATTTATTGCTGAGTGCCAGGAATAATGAAATCATCCATCTTCCGTGGACTGGAAAAAGGCTCCCACAGCAGGTTTGAAAAGGGCAGCGAGGAAACTGCTGCCTCCCTGTCCGAGCAATGGGTGATCTCCTGCTCCGGCACCTGCCCCAGGCACCGGGGACTGCACAGAGGAGCAGACCCCTGAGGTCTGCCATGAGGAGAAAAGCAGAGCACCAACTCCCTGACCTGTCTCCTGCAGGGCTGGCCTGTCCCTGACCTCCAGCTTGCTTGGGACTTAATCCCTCATCCCCCGGGACGAGAGCCAGGTCAGCCTCTGCCTCCTCAGTCACACTTAACACTCATGCTACTGACAGGAGACAACCCAAGTTCCATCACTCGCCTGGGGACATCTCAACTGCACTTTGCCTAGAATCTGGGATAGAAGTGCATTTACAGGCTGCCACGATCTAGGACACTCTTCCAGAACTTTCCATCATCCTAATGCCCCAGCTGTGAGCACAAGCATCTGTTAGAAGCCCAGTAGCTGCAGGCGGCCTCCTCACCACCACCCTCCAGAAGAGCCTGGGAAAGACAGGTGTTAGCTCCAGCCTCTGCCACTCAGGAAGCGCAGCTAGGTGGCCTCCCGCCTGTCCATCACACACCTGCCTGGGGCCAGAGCTTTTGTTCTCCTACACAGAGAGAGAGAGAGAGAGACAGACAGACACACACACACAGACACACAGACACACACACACAGACACACACACACACACAGAGTGCAGGACCTACAGCCACTAGAGTTCGCATGGTGCTCAGCAACAACACCTTCAGACTGGAATCGCTTTCAGTCTAGGGACCTACTATGATCTGAATGCTTACGTCACTCCAAAATCTGTGTGCTGAAACCTAACCCCCAGGAAGAAGAGGGACCTCTGGGAGGTGATAGATGATAAGGACTCTGCCCTCACCAGTGGGATCGGTGCCCTTATGAGACAGGTTGAAGGGGCTGCCTCACCCCTTCTGCCCTTCCGCCCAAGGACATGAGGACATGGCAAAAGGGCCCTCACCAGACAGTTGTTCTGCTGACACCTTGGTCTTGGATTTCCCAGCCTCCGTGACTGTAGTAAGTTGCTGTTGTGTGTAAATTACCCAGCAGAGTTATTTTGATATAATATTTTGATATATATTTTGATATAATAGCGTAAGCAGGCTGGGACAGGATGCAGTGAGGGACCTCAGCATCAGCCTCCTGGCCAGGGGAAAAGACAGGCAGGCTGGCTCCTGTCCTCCTAGCCCCCAGCCAATCCCAACAGCTGCCCCTTCACTGCTTTCACAAATTAGAGTTCAGTTTAGATCCTCGTTCGCAGTGAGAGCTTGGAGGCTATAAAGAAATCTGATAATAAGCAATCTACATCATCTTCCTAATTAAATAGCTCCTTGACTATAGCACTAGGTTTCTGAAACTGCAGTAAGATTTCCGCAGAGACGATTTTGGGACCCTTAATAGATGACCATTATCTTTCTAATTTTCTGAGACTATTTGATAAGTCTTAGAAAACAAAGTGGCATCAAATACCTGGCTTGACCAAGACTCTCACCTGACATGAGTGAAAAGGTGTTTCTAAGTAACTTGATTTGAAGGAAAATGTTTTGTACAACTGTTAAAAGTCAAGGGGGCAGCTGGGGAGCGTCTGTAGTTTGGGAAACTCGGTTGCAGAAAAATTGCAAGACTGGGCTCCTGCGACGTGGATGTGCACCCTTCCTTGGCTGCTTGCTGGCCGTGGGACACTGCCTTGGATGGCAGCTCCTCATGTGTGACATTCTGAAGCTGAGGTGGCTCTGCAGCCCTTTTCCTTGAAGCATAAAGACTGCATGGTCACGGATTCCAGTGGCCAGCACTGGCTGCCCCTGAGCAGTTCCTATGTTGAGACCTCCTCCTGCAGCCCTGGTCCCTAGCCCTCCCTGTGTCTGAGAACATCCCCATCAAGCTACCCACTACATCTCTGGATTGAGCCAGGCATCTGCCATGTGCTGCCAAAGGGCCCTGATGGATGTCAGTGGCCCTGGACTGTCCCATCTTCCTGGATCATTGCCTCAGATCAAGTCCCTCAGTCTTGCTCGCTGTTCCTTTGATGTCCTGCTCTCCTTCTGGGACCTCCTTCCATGCTCCCCCATCTTCCCTGCCCAGCCCAGCTCACCTGTGGGGTCCTCTCTGGAGAGCTCCCCAGCCCCCTTCTCTGACCACATGGCACCTGCTCACCTGGAGGCACCTGCACACTGGCACAGCACACCTGCCAGCTGCCCCACATGGTCCTGCTTCCCCCTGAACTGATCAACCACGGTCTGGATGGTGTCACTGCACCCAGCCGGGGGCTGATGGGGCACAAGACTCTCCTTTCTCTGTTGACAGGTGCCGGACCACCTGCTCCGGCTCGTTGTGCCCCGTATTCGTCACCTCTCCATATGAGCGTCCTATTTCCTTCAACATCAACATCTGGCGGTCTTTGGTTCCAGTCATTTCTGAGCACATAAAGAGCCATGAGGTGACTGTACCTGTAGATTAAAATGTACATCTTTTTTTTTAAGAGAGTAAGAGAAAAAGAGAATCAATTTTATTTATTTTTCATCTGGCCTTTGTTTCTCTGACACTTAGTTGTGTATGTGGTGCTGGGGTTTGAACCCAGGTCCTCGTGCATGCCAGACAAGCACTGCAACTGACAAGCCACCACTCCAGCCCCTAAAATGCAATCCTAAGGGTAGTGGAAAGACCATCAGACAGGCATGGTGACACTCTGAGCTTCGCTTCCACCATTAGAACATCCTGACAATGCCAGGCATTCACAGCACCCACAGCCTGCTCTGGACCATGTCTCACAGCTGACCAGTCCTGCCTGGAGCATCTCAGCAGCAGCCGACCAGGATGACCTTCAGAGGGCTCTTGACCCCTTTCTGACTCATTGTTTTCAACTGATCAGCAAATCCTGTTGACTCTGCGTTCAGAACAGATCCTGACCCTGACCCCTCTCCCATCCACCTCCAGTCTCCCCACCAGGACATCACCTTCAGGATTATTCCACAACCTTCTTCCCACCCCTCATCTCCATGGTGCCCCCTTCAGGCCATTTTCCATACGGCAGCCACAGGGCTCCTGGTGAAACCCACTTGGATAGATCATGTTCCTTCTCTGCCCCCACTGCCAGGGCTCCCAGCACCCCTAAGTCAAATCCAAACTGGCAACCAGACCCTGAACATAGACCAGAATCTTCCCAAGTCGTTGACCCTATTCCTGGCCTCCCTTCCCACGGCCCGCCCCGACCAAGCCCCTTTGCAACTCCCCTGCACCCTGCACAGCAACCACCCAGGGAACACCCCCAGTGTCCCTTTGGCCTGTGTGTCAGCTCTTTATTACTGACAAGAACAACTTAGAGGAGGAAAGGTTCACTCTAGCTCGGGGTTTCAGAGCGGCCAGTCCCTGGCCAGCCGACCCCACCACAGAAGAAAAATGCCCTGCTGGCAGCAGCCAGGAAGCAGAGAGGTGGCAGGGGACAGGGAGAAGACAAGGTCTTCCAGGGCACACCCCTAGTGACTGCTTCCTCTAGATATGTCCTGCCACCCAGTGGCTCGTCCAGGCTTCCCTGGATTAATCCACTGATGAGGTCAGAGCCCTCATGCCAATCATTGCCTAAAAGCCTCGCCCCTGAACCTTGCTGCCCTGGGAACCACGCTTCCAACACGTGAGCTTTGGGGATACGTGCTAAATCAAACCATATCAGCCCTTCCCCGAGTGGCCCTTCCTGGAGTCCCCCACCTTTGTATAGTAGGCTGAGACTCGTCCCACTTCACCAGGACTCTCCTGATTTCATCACTAAAGTCCCGCACCCAGGGGAGCCCTCAGTCCTGGGCAAACCAGAGCCATCAGTCTCTGCTGGGTCCCCCTGAGCAATGTCCTGTCTGCCTCAGCAGATCCACAGTCCACCCTTCTCAACCCTACTTTGGCCCCTGAAGGCTGATCCTGAGACGTGGCCTCATCTTGGCTCCTGGCTCACGGGAAGGATCTACAGAAGATCCGAGGAGGGCAAGATGTCCACTTGCCCTCTCCTGCTGGCCTGCAGCTCCCACGGTGGCCACATCACTTGATGCCCCACATTCCTAGTAAGCGTCCCCTCATCTAAGGTCCATGAGGTTTGAAGAAGCAAGATGCCCATGACTTAACCTCGGGAAATTTTCTTGTATAGCTTGACCTGAAAGAATTTAAATCCCTTCCTCCAATTTCACCAGCCTGCTGAGGGGATATGTGTCATCCTCATCTCCCATCGCACCTGATCGAGTGCCAGCACTCAGGAGATGATGCCCCTTTGGTCCTTGTTTGTCTTGGTGAATTAAATGGCTGTGTATCATGAGAGTGCCGTCCACTGCTCTCTCTGCTCCCCACAGCCCAATGCAAAGCAATCACTTCTGGTAAAGGCAAAAATGGCATCGTCATCTTCAGCTTAAACATCAGTGGTGATGTTCAGTAGGGCTGGGAAACAGGGCGATGTCGGTGGACAAACGTCGCAGACAGAGTTGGGAGATGAGCAGGCGTGGGGGTAGGGGCACTTTGGGTGGAGATGAAGGTGGGGACCCACGGGAAGCAGGTTTGGAGTGTGGAGCAAGGATAAGAAAACCTAACGCTGCCAACAGAATTGAGATCGCTGGAGCCGGAAGGCGCGCGGGCATTCATCAGGGATATAAGAAGCAGGAGATCATTAAGCCATGTTACTAGGGCTTCCAAGTGATAGTGGGAGTAATTTGAAGAGTGATTCGATGTAGCAAAAATCTAAATTAATTTTTTGCTTGGCTGTTCCTGGGGGAGGGTGAAGAAACAGTTGCCAAAATAAAAGATAATCAAAATTTTTTTTAAAAAAGAGGCAAAATGTGTATGTGTATTTGTGTGCGTATAAATACATACAGAGTGAGCGCGCAAGAGAGACAAAGGGAAGAAGGAGCAGAAAGAACCGATAAAGGGAAACTGAGGCAATTCCGTTCAGGATGCTGTGCTGGGAGTTTGTCCTGCACAACCCACTTGAAAAGCAGCCTGCGACCTGCCCCTGAAGCTCGAGCTGACACCCACCTGCTGGTCCCAGGCTCTGGCAAGAGCCAGGCAGCCCCTCAGAGCACACAGGAGCCAGCATTGAGGTCCCTTTAGTCCTGTGAGCTCCGCAACCAACCACCTGCATAGGGGTTCCCCACCCTGCACCCTTTTCCTACTCAAAGTTTCTAAGTCCCAGCTGAGATCAAGTCGCAAGTCAAACGCTCCCTCTGCCACATCCCCTGATGCTTTTTCAGTTCTTTCGATTTCTTCAAAGAAAACACGCTGATTTGGTGCCAAGGTGCCTTTCGCACCTGTCCATGCCCTTGATCGTCCTTTCGAACAAAGAAAGCACAGGCCAGGCCCGGTGCACAAAGCAGCCTCTCCGGCCCGGGGAATGGCTCTTCCTTCCTTCTCTGCAAGACATGCTGGCTTCTCGCTTGCTCTGAGAACAGTGTTCCTTTTTAAATAAAAGTTGCTTAGTGACAAGAAAAATGGATTTATTTAAAGAAAACCATGGAGTAAATCAGGGATCAGCAAACGACAGCCGCAAGCAAACTGCCCGTTTCCGTAAGGAGTGTTTACACACTGTCCCGGCTGCCCTCCCGCTGCGACAGCCTGGCGGAGCCACCACCAGAGACCGGGCCCACAAAGCCTGAAATATTTACTCTCCAGCCCACCCAGGAGTGAAGGATCATCCGAGGGGGAAAGGCACAGTGACCTGTGAATGATTTAAATTGGGGGAAAAACTGAACTGCGCTTGAACCCCAGGCAAGAGCACCCGGGGACCCCAGGCCCCCGCTGAGCAGATCTTAGCTGCCTTGAGGGAAACCAGCTCTCAGGTCCATGCAGTGCCACGAGATGGTGCAGGAAAGGCTCAGGCCCAAGGCCCAGAGTAGCGAGCCGGTGAGCGGCCTCAGGGACAGCACCAGGGCACATGCGAGGAAGCCACTTTACAGCTGGGACGAGAGCATCGTCCACTGTTCTTGGAGATGGTCCTGAGAAGCCACCGGGCTTGGAAATCATGAGTCCAACATGAGACCTTGAAGCAATGGTGACCCAGGACGGTGGGCCGTGGGGGTGGGGCAGAGGGGACAGGGTTGCTAAGCAACACACACTGGAGCTGGGGCAATGGCCAAGGCACAGGCCACCTGTAAAATCACCCCCGTGATGCTCCAAAGTCACCAGCAAGCTCTGTCCTTCATGGCTGCCCTGGAACCTGGAATCTGCAAAGGTAAAATCGAGGAGGAGCCCAGGCCTCATTGGATGATGGACACCTTCAGAAACCCAGCGACGCAGGCAGAGTGGAGACTGTGAGGTCAGACATGAGGGCAGGAGCAGGAGGGACGTGGCTCCGGGATGGGCAGAAGCCTCCAGAAGACAGCTTTGGGAGGCCACAGACATGGGGCTGGAACCCTGGGTACAGTGAGACCCCACTGTAAACATCAGGCACAGGAGATGGGCTGGTCCCTCAGGTGACGGAGAAAGAGACAGAGAGTGTTTCCTGCTCTTTGCAGAGCCTGGGTGGGAGGGTGCGGGTGGGGCTCTGACCACAGCTGTTCAAGGCTCAGATTCTACCCGGCCATGTCTCCGTCACTGACTGGGTGCTCCACAAGAGAAAGAGACTGCTTTGGAGCAAATATTTATCTTGTTAAAATCTCCCGTGGGGCACAGGGATGCACACCTGTAATCCCAGCGGCTCTGGAGGCTGAGGTGGGAGGATCACAAGTTCAAGGCCAGCCTCAGCAGCTTAGTGAAGTCCTAAACAACTTAGTGAGACTGTCTCAAAATAAAAAATAAAAAGGGCTAGGGATGTGGCTCAATTGTTAAGCACCCCAGTATCAAAAAAAGAATGAAGTCTCCTCACTTTGGTCCCTGTTCTGAGTCATGTCTGAAGCAGCCCCTTTCTGGAACCACCCAGTCACCTGAGCCAACAAATCTGTTTAGCCTCAGCCCAGGGGACAGATCCATCCCCACAGCAGGGCACGGAAAGGTCATGTTGGCTCTTCCACCCCTGGAAGGGCCACCTTGGCTGCCCTCTGTGGTCTATGGTCTCTCTTGAGAGGAGACGTCTCTCCACCCCTGAATCACAGCTCTAAGCCCTGATTGTCCCTCTGCTGGAGCATCCAGTGTGACAGCAGTTGAGCACCATCCATCTCAGCCTGAGAGGTGGGGGCTCAACACCCCACTGGCCCCAGCACTGTTCCCAGCCTGGGGGAGTCAGGTGTACCTGCCTGTCACTAGCAGGGCAGGGACTGGGACTGGGGCGGAGGTCACAGAGGGAGGACAGTGCCTGGGAGCAGGAAACCCCAGGGGAGCTGCTTGCATTTTGTCATTTCAGAGCCAGATGTTGGGAGCAAGAAATTCCACTTGAGGTCACACAGCCAGAACGTTCTCACAGGCTGTTCCCGGGGGTGGGGCCAGCATGACCAGAACCCTGCACTCCCTCGGAGCCCCCGAGGCAGATTCTCTGGGTCCAAGTCCCAGACCTCAGCTGTGTGGCCTCAGGCCAATTGTTTAACCCCTCTGTGCCTCGATTCCCTCATCTGTGGGGCAGAGATAACCATAGTCCCCGTGCATGGGATGGTGGCCGATAAGGCAGAGAATATCAGGGAGGATCTCAGCGCGGTGTCTGCACAGGACGCAGGATCTAACATGATGGGGGCCGTCGCCGTCACCATCGTCACGATTGCATCTGAGTCTCTGTGGTCACTGGGTTTGTGTGGGTTAGTGACGATCGGCTTTTCGATTGATTATGGCTTTGATTGGTGACACTCGGATCACAGGCATTGCTTGTCAGTGCTACAGCCTACAGAGCATGACGCTCCTCGTTCCACCTTCCCAGCATCTGCTGGTCCTGGGCCAGCCTCGCCCTGGCCTTCCTGCCTCCCTCCTGCTCGCAGGTGGCCCCGCTTCACACAGGCAGTCAATGACTGAACCAGATCGCAGCACTCTCTGCGCACCTCTCCAGTGATCCCGGCACTGACAGGTCAGGCCCTGCCTCCTCTCGGACCCCTCGTCTGCTGCCATTGCCCCTCACATCTGCCCCCAGCTCCTGCGGGCTCACTGCTGAGCATACCTGCTGGAGCACGAACACCCCAGGTCCTACTACCCTCCCGCAGCTTGTCAGACAAAGCAGATCAAGTGGCATCTCCTCCAGGAACCTCCCCTGACTCTCCAGGCCAGAGCTAATCATCATCTGTTGGCTTCATTTTGTCTACTATGCTACATCCAATGACACCGATGACATCATTCCTGGGCCTCTCAGCTGCATGCTGGGATCAGGCGTCTCCCTGCAGCTCAGGCTGACAAGCAGACCCTGAGGTCACTGAGCCCATGGCAGGTGCTAGCCCCTCACCCTCAGGGGCATGGCACTCTACAGTCACAAAGCGTGTTTATTATTTCACCAGCCCAGCATCCACTGACCCCACCACCCACTCCAGCCTCACCCTGGCTGTCATGCCTCCCATCTGCTGGACAGTCCTCTCGGTGGCCTTGGACTGACCCAGTTCTCCTCTGCCTTCTGGCTGCTGGCTGCAGGGTGTTCTGAGATAGCAAGGAGCTACCCAGCAGCCAAGCCTTGTTCCTGTCCTTCCTGGGGAATGTCACGTCCTCTGACAGGGAGGAGTGGCCCAGGACAGCAGGGGCCTTTCCTTCTCGCTCCCTGGGAAGCAAGGCTTTGCCCAGTGAGTTATGTCACTCCTGAGGTGCACACCCTGGGGTGGACTGCCTCTCGGGATCCCTGGGACACACAGTGTTGAGACTCCACCTGTCCCAGGCAGCGTGCTTAAACCTTGGGGGACCAGCTCACAATGGACCCCAGGCTTCTGTGATTCCTGCTGCCACCTGTAAGTAACAC
>PVKS010043394.1:0-14909 GCA_004027875.1 Aplodontia rufa | reverse complement strand
GGAAGATGTCCTAGGGGAATTCTGTGGGTGTATTTCACATTGATTGGCCTTCCCTCCCCATGCAAGAGCCACAAGGGATGTTCTTGGATTTCCACTGAGAAGCTGAAGGAGCTCTAAGAGGTCGAACCCAGGAAAGTGTGGGGAGGCTTTCTAAGACTGTGGGCCCAGGACTTTCCCACTCCTGACGAGAGCACACGTGCTTTTCCAACTTGGGGCTCCGGAGACTTCTGCTCCTGCAAACCTGCTCCCCGGTGAGTCTCCGGATTCACTTAGTCTTTATTTTCCTTTTAGTGCTACAGCAAATTACTGCAAAGTTGGAGAATTGAAACAATGCAAACTTATTACCTTGAGATTCTGGAAGTCAGAATTCTGAAATGAGCCCCACGGGCTAAACTCAGTGAACCCATGGATCACAATCTTTCCGGAGGAGAAGGGTTCCTCGTCCTGTCCACCTTCTGGAGCTCACTGGCTTTCCTGGGATGGTGGACTCAATCCTCTGTCACCTCTATCACAGTAATGGGCTGGGACCACCTGCACAGTTCTCTCCCACCTTTGAGGAGCCTGTGATTACACTGGCTCTAAATGATAATCCAAAATAATCCCCCTGCTTAAATGTCAGTTGATCAATAAACACAATTCCATCCACATTTGCTGTGTAAAATAAAATGTTCAAGGGTCCAGGGATTAGCACCTGTCCTTCGGGAACCATTTTTCTGCCCACCCTGAGCCCTTATCCAGCAACAGCACGCTCTAACCTGACACCTGAGCTCTCCAATGACTTAGGAAGAGTTTTCATTCCCAGTTTGCTCAGCTCTGTTTTTTTTCTTTTTTCTTGTCTTTGTTTTTTTTTTTTTTTAAAGAGAGAGAATCAATTTTATTTAGTTCTTCATGTGGCCTTCATTGCTCTGAACTTCATTGTGTACTTGGTGCTGGGGTTTGAACCTGCGTCCTCACACATGCCAGGCAAGTGCCGTAACTGCTGAGCCACCACTCCAGCCCCTCAGCTGTTTTTATTCTAAGGATGCATGATTATTCTAAGCCTCTTACACGTCGTGCTGACACCAGAAGCAGGGAGTAATTTTTTATACTAGAGCTAGAGTTCTCAAATAGCACTAACTGGGTTTGCCTCGAGCCTTAGACACAGGAAAGGAGGTGTGTCTCGGTTAAAAACGCTTTGATTTGAGGAATTTAGAGCAAAAGTTACAACACAACAGACTCACATTACAGAAGAGCCCACAGAGTCTTTTAAGATAAGCCAGAGGACAAGTACAGAGAAAAGAAAGATATTACTAAATTATAATCTGCAAGCCATCCCTGCATGCCTTTTCCAGCATCTTCTTCTTTATTTTCTATGTATTTATTTATTTATTTTTGGTATCACAGATTGAACCCAGAGCACTTTACCACTAAGCCACATCCCCAGCCCTTTTCATTTTTTATTTTATTTTTTTATTTTGAGGCAACATCTCACTAAACTTGCTTAGGGTCCCACTAAATTGCTGAAGCCAGCTTTGAACGCAGTATCGTCCTGCCTCAGCCTCCCAAGTCTGGGTTACAGGTATGTGCTCCCATGCCTGGCTTCAACGTTCTTTCTTTCTTTTTTTTGTTTATACCATCTTTTTAAGAGAGAGAGAGAGAGAAGGAGAGAGAGAAATAATTTTTTTATTTAGTTTTTCATGTGGCTTTCATTGCTCCAAAACTCTATTGTGTATGTGGTACTGGGGTTTGAACTCGTATCCTTGCACATGCTGGGCAAGCACCGTAACCACTGAGCCACTACTCCAGCCCCTCAACTTTCTTTTTAAGAACATTTCACCTTCAAACCAAACTAAACAAAGCCTATTTAACCCTATGGCAATTAAGCCAGTCTTGAAAATAAATAAGGAAAGAAGAAAGAAAGAAAAAATGGACCTAGAGTACATTAATGTATGGAAATTAAAATGTGTGTATATCATTTGAACTACTTTATTTCCATAGTCAAAATGTTTAAACACAACTCCAGAAAGCCACAAATGTAATCTAATTCAGAATTTTTTTCCTTAAATTTTGAAAACTTCCCACCTCTGATGACTTTCTAGATGGATGCTATTGCTGAGAGGAAGGATGGGAGATAACTGTACTACGAATCACCTTGTCCTTAGAGGAACTGACATGATTCCACCCCAACAGATAAGTGCATCACCAGTCACCAGGACCCACTATTCGATAACCATGTGACCTCTTCCTTAAGTATTTTGGACAAATGCTGATGTACATTTTTTCACTTCCTTCTGGAAAAACCTTCCAAACAAAGCCTCTTCCCTCTTGACTGCAACATTAGGGCGGAGCTGGGTGTGCAGTCGGGAAGTGTGATAAAGTGAGAGGCATCTGCCCTCCACAAGGGCTCCCCACTCTGTGGTATCAGGAGGCACCAACAAGCAGGCTCAGACAGGCTCGCAGAAGCCTTTTCTTTGCCCATATCTTACCTTTGTTCAATTATTTCTAATACAGCAGGAGATTTTAAAGTTTAGAAATTTGTATTTCCAGGTTGTTTATTAGGAATATTTTTCCATCCATAAACAGAGTTCGGATCTTCAGCAAAGTCCCATCTTGTGCAGGGATGCTGGAGGAACACAAGGATGTACCATTTGGCAGAATCCTGCCCCTCTGCTATGCCACACCGACCCCTGTGTTAACATCCCCTGTAAGGTTTCAACCTGCGCTCTGGTCTCTGCCGCTTGTCTTTACTGTCGCCCAGCAATCTCCTTAGATGGACCAGAGGGCAACCTGCGTGGAAGGCGTCTTCTTTACACTCCAGCGCTCACAGGAGCGAGACTGTCAATCGAGGTCGGAGTACCTGGGATGCCCTGAAATTTGTAAACTGCATTCCAAAGAAGTCTTGCAGCCAGACAACGTCGGTTTTTGTGCTATGATTAATTGTGCTATAAAAAGTGTTTTCGAAAGCCAGTCAAGTCGCTTTGGGCTCAAGAAGAAGAAAGAGCACTCAAGCCCAGATCAACTTAAAACAAACCACCGCTGTGAGTGTTGGACCGCGTGAAATAGTAAGAGGAGCTGGGAGCCCTGGGCTTCCTTCCTTTCACCCTCTTTCCGAGTGTCTCTGTTTCTTGGTTCCTTTCTTACAGCGCCTCCCTTTCACTCAGCCTTCTCACAGCTACTTTTTCACTGCCAGTTTCCACTGTCACCTTGCCACACCATAGCCACCCCTGCCCTTGAGGTTCACCAGCCTCCATGGCTTGGCTGTCTCTGAAATGGGTCTGCCTCACCTTCCGAACCCATCCACAGAAGTCACAGGACAACCGAAAGCCACACTGTGTGGCTTCTGGATTGGCAGCTCTTGGAAGAACTCCTGGTCCCCATCAGCCACTGCCAGTGACGTGTTATCATCGTAATCATCCTCTTATAGCTGTCGACAACCGCTGCTGGGGTTTCTAGGATGTGGTCCGTGTGCCAAGTCTCCTGAACACTCTAGATGTGATTCGTTTAATCCCAATTACAATTTACGAGGCAAGCACTGTTTCGAAGGTAGATTATGCATGGATAATGAGCATGTCAGGTGTCTTCAGCAGGGACTTGAAGCAAAGGGCTTCTACCCACCAAGGTAGGAGCCATGTCTAGAACAAACCAGTTCCCTTTGGGCTTGCAAAACGGCAGGTTCAGAGAGAAATTCCTAAAACTGGTTTGCGATTTGCTTGGTTGGGGTACGCAGTCATGCAAATGCTTCACAGGCGAGTACAGTCAGCATTTGGGACAGGACTAACCCAAGGCCAGACTTGAAGGTAACCAGAGCACTTTTCTTCCCAAAAGCCTTGTTCCCAGGTCCCGTGGGAAGTCCTGCCTCTTTCTCCTCTCTTTCTTTAATCCCTGCTTCTGCTAGCTCCTTACAAGTGGTCCTCTGGTTCCCTTCTCTGAAGACTTAATCCCACCCTGAGGTTTAGACCACACTACAAACACAGGGCTTCAGAAGGTTGGGCAGCGAACCAGTGTTTGTTGTTGACCTGAATCACCTGGGAAGTCACAGGCTTTCTGCAGACATGGTGTCTCCACGACAGACAGTCACAGTCCCCATGGTGAAATGCAGGAATAAATGCAGGATCCCAGCAGAGGACCAGCAGTTACATGCACGTCTAAGGACAACACTCAGGACAGAGCAGACACCTCTGGATACTGCGAGAGGGCACCTGAGTCTTGAGAGGAAAGTCAGTGGGCATAGTGGGTGGGACAAGCGAGAGCAACCAAGCGGGTGTTGCTTCAGCTGGCACATAACTGGACTCCATTAGGTGCTGCGAACCCTTTCATACGCACCTCACAGATTCCCTAAACAAGGACATATTGGACCATTGGAAACCATGCACCCCAGATTTCCTCCCACCAGGCGGTCTCTGGAGGACTTCGATCCTCCCTCCTTTCTTGTTCCCTCCCTTCCTCCTATGAGAAGAGTTGAGTCCTTACCATGTGCTGGGTGCTTTTTAGGTGCTCAGGGTCCAGTAGTTAATAAAGCAGTCCCATTCCCTACCCCAAAGGGCTCCTGAACCAGAGGCGAGGACAGGCAGTGAGCAGCAGTCCTCCTGGGATGTCTGTAGCCAACGTTTGTTTGCCTGGCACAGTCTTAGCTCATGGAGCCAGGCCTCACAGGGCAGCCTGCAACCTAGCCAAGCTGCCCTTCAGCCCCTGGCCTCTCCTGCCAGGTGCCTGCCCTGCAGACTCCCTCCTGAATGCCTGCTCCGCCCACGTTTCTTTGCGGATGACTTACACTTCCTAAGTCTGACAACATACAAACAGCAAACCCCTTGCGTGCACGTCTTTTCTTTTGGGGCCTTTTCAGCCACATGCACCTTCTTGTGAATTGAACTCAGCACTCCACCCTTGTACTTCTTAGCTTGAAAAGTTGAATGAATGCATTTTTCCTCTACTAAGGAAATTTGAAAAGTTAGCCCGTAAGTGAAACAACTCCTGGGCATCTGGGAATCCAGCCTGTGCAAACACACTCCTTCATTTCGCGTTCGGCAGGCCTTCATTCAGTGTTTTCCCAAGTTTTAATTAGAAGCAAAATGTACCCCCTGCCTTTTAGAAGCCCTCCAGGGGAAAAGCTGTCTCCCCCCGCTCTCTGGGCTTACCCTTCTTGATTTCAGCCACTTGCCAGCGGAGTTCATCACTCAGCTTGCAGCAAACGGGACTTCAGGTGACATTCTGACAGGCTTTGTAGGGAGGTGACAGGGAACTGGAAGTCCTTTGGCCTGGTCTCACTTAGGGAATATTAAACAGGGAGGACAAGACTCCAAAGTCAACCTAAATAGCTGAAAAGCTCAGTGTCCTCTAGCGCACCCTATTGAAATTAGGGCCCCGCACACCTATTCATTCAGACAGGCCAAGACCTCACAGAGCAATTACTGCTTAGCGCAAGTTCACTGTGTTGAGCACCCAGAACGCCCTCATTAAGTGCTTTGCTATTACTCGAATCCTTAATATTTTGTGTTTTGTGTAGGGTGGAGACCAAGACCTTTCTCTATAAATGATTAGCATAGTTTTCTTTTGACATTTTTGAGACAGACTAAAATGCCCCCAACTAGGTCCTAATGGTAACCCAGACTCTAAAAATAAACTATGTGTCTGTTGCTTACAATTACGGCTTCATTCAGAGCTATTTTACGTGGTATTTTTCCATGTCTAGAAAAAAAATTAAAAAGAAGAAGAGGTGTGGTTCTTACTGCAAACCCGTTTGAAAATCTATTTGATGATTTTGTAGGACACATGAAAGCGCCTAAATATCACTCATGAGCTGCTGGCTCCAGAGTCACCAAAAAGATGAGAGGGATTGCTTTTTAACTCCCCACAGATGTTGGGAAATTACAGGTCCAGTGCTTCTGAAGAGTAAAAATATCTCTCTACCTATGCCTGTATCCTGCATTCCTTTTAATGAATGAATTCCTTAAAACGTCGGAATTGACTGTGTTTGGCTTCTCTAGGCAACGATTAACTAATTGAGCAAAACTACAGAAAATTGAAATTAAGCTGCTGTATTTTAGGAGTGGCTATCAAAAAGAAAACACTGGGTTTGAGATTTTTTTTCTTTTATCTTCTTTTATTGTCCCTTCTTATCCATATATTTTGTTGAAAAATGGACAATGTGTATTTTGGTGGATTGGGGAGAAAAAAAAAAGGGGGGAAATTTTCAAGTTTCCCTCCTTAAATTTTGTGCCCAGGGAAACTGGTGTCCAGAAAGATAGAGTGATTTGATATAGTGACAGATCAATCAGGAAAAAAGGACTGTGATTTATGTTCTCCAGACTTCCGATCCAGAGTTCCTGATCACTGAACTTCTGAGTCACTAAGAAAATAACAAAATTGTAGCAAATGAAAAAAAAATCTATATGGGATTCAATTTTCTACTGAAGCCTTGGGGAAGTTACATGACAGAGGAAGAACTGGTTCTCCATCAGAAAAAAAGAAAACAGAACTTTGATTTTCAGTGCTGAGAATGGAACCCACCAGGGGCTCCTGCATGCTAGGCATACACTAGAGCTACACCCCAGCCCAAGATGGAATATTTCACTCCCACAGGTTGCTGATTATACAGAGAAAAATCTGGAAAGGCTGGCATGACAAGCCAGGACTCCCTGGCAGTTGAGGACTAGGCTCACCCTGGATGTACGTCCCCGATGGTGAAGCTTATAGCCAAGCCAGCATACCTGCTGGGTGTTCCCAGACCCAGGGCTAAGCCTGCTTTCCCTAATTAAACCATGTAATGTCTACCAGGAATCTGCATTAGAAGCAGCCAAACCTAACTCAAAATGAGTTCAATCCAAAAGGAATTTTCAAAAAAGTTATCAGACACCCACAGAGTTTCCAGAAAAGGTGGAGTATTAGGCTCAAAAATAGGCAGGAACTAAAAAAGACTGAGAACCAGGATCATGGTCAAAATTATTTCTCAGGAAACAGTGAGATGAGTGTTCTGGACACAGCTGCAGGATGCCAGATAGAGCCTTGCCCACCCTGGGCACTGCATGGCACGGGTATCAGGGCCCACCCCAGAAACATCATCTCTGCTGGGAAAACCTCTTTGTACCTGTGTCTCCGTATCATTTGCAACATCAATGTGTCTGTCTCCCAGCTTCTGCAAAGCTGCAAAAGCAAGTGTCCGTCATTCCTTATTTTTGTGAGCACTGAGAGCATTGAGGAGCTAGGCAGGGTGGCTCACACTGGTGGTCCCAGCTACCTGATGGCCTGAGGCAGGAGGATTGCAAGTTTGAAGCCAGCCTGGACAACATAGTGTGGCCACCCTGTCTCAAAAAAATAAATAAATAAATAAAATGGCAGCTGGGGGTGCAGCTCCCTGGCAGGGTGCTTACCACCCAGTGTGCAGGAAGCCTTGGGTGCAATCCATAGTTCTACAAAAACAAGAGCAATGGGTCATCTTTTCCCCGCTCTTTGTCCACAAAAGAAGCAACAGCACATGCATCAAACATGGCCAGCCTGACAAATCGTGACCCCATTGCTCATTTAGGAGAGAAGAAAAGGCCTCCTTTAAAGAACATGTGCATAAGATACAGTGAAAGGTGTAGTGGAGAAGCGGCTTCGCTGTCCAAGGCTGTACAGCAGAGACCCCCACCCAAAGTGGAACAAGACTTCTATTTCCCAGTTGTGTCACCTTGACAGGGTCCCTCCGCCTCTGGGATCCTGGGCATCATCTTACAAATGAGGGAGTCAGACAAGCAATCTGAGGGTACTTTCTAACACAAGCAGAAGCCAATCAAGTCCAGTGGTGCTTTCAGTTTTGTGGCCTTGCCAGTCAGATCCCCAGTAGATCAAAGGACCCATGGGTATTGAGGTTGGAAGCAGGTTTGTGCAGACAGACAGGAAAAAAAACAAGGTTGTATTTTTTTACATTGCATCATTCGAGTTTTGATCCAGAAAAGGAAAAGTTTTTAACAATCCATCTCTAAGATTAAAATGATTCTGTCAACAACTAGAAAGCAGAAGATTATATTCTGGAAAGGCAATTGGAGAAGACAATTCGGGTTCACTGGTGAGAGTCTGTTCTGGTGAAGAAGGTGGATTCCAGAGCACAGGGTAACCAGTCATGCGTCTGTCCCTGGTCATCAAGACCATTACAGTTTTGATTTTGATTGATATCCTTGGCTAACTTACTACCTACTTCCTGTGCTCTGAACTTTTTATTTCTCAATCCCAAGAAGCACAGCAAATGAGACAAAATAACTTTTTTTAAAAAATCTTCAGATACCAGAGGGCCTGGTTAGGATGTTGGTATCAAAGTAGTTACACTTACCTTTCTTGGATCTTGACTCTATTCGTTTTCTTCTCCTACATGAATTCTGTAGCGCTTGAAAGCAGGGTGAGATCATGTCACTCAATATTTTCATCCAAAGAGCATCATTGGAAGACCTTTCTCAATTTCGTCTCTGCTTCAAATCCTGAGTGGAGTTGTGTGTGTGTGTGTGTGTGTGTGTGTGTGTGTGTGTGTGTGTTGCTGCTGATGGGGACTGAACCCAGGGCCTCATGCCTGCAAGGGCTTCTCGGCTGGTCTCTGTCCCCAGCTCTGGAGTTTTCTTTGAAGGACAACTTACTGTGGATAAAACAAAGTGAGACAAAGGAAGCCTGACTGTGGTGACAGTATTGTTCCTCAGTCCTTTAGAAAGATAACACCTTCCCAGCTACAGAGGAGTCCTTCATTATTAGAGAGTAAGGGGGAAAACTTTCCTATCTCTGTGTTATTAATAAAGCTGACTTCTGGACAACACGTTATTATGTAAAATATTTGTGTGGCGTTCTATTGATAAAATTTCATCCTTATCATTGAAGCATATTTTGTGTTATGACTATTTTTCTCCAAACATGAAAGTTACAAATTGGAATAACCAATACATACCAGTTCCTACTGTATGTCCAAGATCATGTGTTTGTATACTGATAACAAATTTCATAATACCACATATACAAATCAGCTTCATCAAAGAAAATCCTGGAGATAGTGATACCAATTAATAAATACAGTAAGAGAAATGATTTAATTTTGTATGCTAACATTAAAACATTTGAAAAAATGACAGGTGAATACTCCACAGATCACCTTGTACCTTACCCAGCTAAGTGTTCTAAAAGAAGAGAGGAAAAAGCGAATGTTTATTCTAGCATTTGAAGGATAGAAGCAAAGTAGCTTCCAATAATATCTTAGTGAAATTGACCGTGCTTTCTCAATCATTAGTCATAGGGAGGGAAATGAGGACACTGAGGAGAATCATTTAAGCAGGATTTTATATTCAAACATTTTAATAAAAAATCCATTAAATATTGAATACCAAAGAAGTGTACTAAGCTCTAGGCAACTGAAGTTTGGTGATAGTGTTTCACATACCTGTCTAGGATAAAAACCGCAATTCCATTTTCTATCTTTCTGTATTTGTCTTTGGCATTCAGACTAGATTAGCTAGATGTTGGGTGTGGATGTCTGCGGCTTGAGATTGTCTTTTAAAAATCAATATTTATCTAATGAATCTTTTTTTAAAGGATAAAATAATCATCTGTTCTTTTTATTTTTTTTTCAGGCTGGCTCTGGGACTTTCCAATTATAAAATAAAAGCAGCTGAGATTTGAGAAGTTCACAAGGGTTTAAGGTTAAACAGAGCATTTTTGTTCTTTTAAAGATTGAAACTATGGCTAGTCAAAGTTTCTAATCATCATTTTTCTAAAAGAAAATACAGGGTCCTTTTATTTTGGACAGTGATCACAAGTGAATCACTCCAAGGCCAGTCCTCATATGATTCTTTCACTCTTCCTAGTAAAACCCAAAGGCATCCTTAGTTCCCCAACCTCCATTCCGCACGTTTTATTACCTATTTCAAACCAAGACTAAGAAGGTGAATGGATTTAGCACTTACAGAGTAAGTCTCATAGTCTTTGCAAAACCAAGTCAATCATGCTGAGCCAAGGCGAGTGTGGTCTTCCAGTATCGCACTGATGGATTCAAAATGCTTTTTTCAATTATTTTTTTAAATTTCCCTTTAATTAGAAAAACATCAGATTCAGCTTTACAGATTTTTGTTTAGTCAATTCATCTTTAGAAAATCCTGAGAGAACTTACTCAGAATCATCATCTTTTATTTTACAGAGGAAAGTGATGTTAGTCATTGACCCTCCCACTCTGCAAAATAAGGCGGTGGAGAAAAGGTCAGCATCCAAGCAGGCCTGGCATCTGGGGTGCATTTAGAAAACTTGGAAAGCAGGATCAAACAAAAAGAAAGAAAAACATCCAAACACTAAAGAGAGAACCAGATGTTGATTACTGGACCTCAGCGTCAACAGGAGAAAACAACACATGTGGGTTCAATGTTCTTTCTCCAGGCAGACTCTTAGGCCAGCATTCTATGAGAGATGAGAACAACTATGTGTGAGCTACTGCTTATCACACCCCGCCACATTCCTGTGCCTGACAGGAGGGATGCGCAGGAAAGGGCCTGAAGGGTAGGCCCACTTCAAGTAGGAAAGCCAAAACATCACCGTTGGCCAAGACACAGTTCAACTCTTCTCCAAGGGACATAATCCATGACCCAGTGGCTGCCTGGCCCCATACACTGGGCTGTTCCTATTCACAAAGATAAAGTTTAATTTAGAAGTTAGGCATAGTGAGAGACTAACAACAGTAAGTACTAGTAAAAAAAATAATTATAACACTATGCTATAATAAAAGTTATTTCAAATTTGTGAATTATTTATTTCTGGAATTTTCCATTTAGTGGTTTTCATCCTTTGTTGACTATGGGTAGTTGAAATTGTGGGAAGCGAAACCACAAGGCCACTGGAGAGGAAACTGCTTTAAATGTGAGCTTGAGCTTCATGGCTACAGCTCACCATGACCATCACCACCCACATGTAACCCGCCCAGAGGAAGATCTACGAGTTCATGACCTCAGTATCCACTATTGGGATAGCAATGAAAAAATAACTCTCATGTTATATAACTTGCAGAGAATCACCCAGCAGGAAGTTTGAAAATGGGTAGGACACTGGCTGTGTTCATTTCCTTCTTCACAAACCTGCTTTCATGATCCCTGCCTTAATTAAGGTCATTCACAACCAACCAGATTCTAAAACTCTTTTAGGGGGAATAAAAGGAAAATCCCAAAACAGATTTCTGAGCCTGAGACTTTTCATGGTATTTTCTACATTTGCTACCGTATAACTATGAGGCTCAATTTAAACGCTTTGGGCCTTTTCTTCTCAACAGTGTTCCAACAAGTCCTGGGATCAAGGTAAAAATAAACAAGAGTGGGACATAGCTTCTCTTCTTGGGAGAATTTCACAGTCCACTGAATAAAGATAGAAAGGTAATTAGCTATATCAATAAGGTATAGGTGGGGCTGGAGCAGTGGCTCGGCGATTACTGCGCTTGCCTTGCATGCATGAGGGCACAGGTTCAAACCCCAGCACCACGTACACAATGAAGCATCAGAGCAACAAAAGCCACATGAAATACTACATGAAATTAATTCTCTCTTTCTCTCTTTCACTGTCCCTCTCTCTTAAAAAAAAATAAGGTGAAGGTGAGTGCTGAGAGATGAGAGGTGGGAAACCCTGAACACAGTGATGGGATGAGGGGTAGGAGATGCAGGTCACAGCTTTCTCCCTTAAAGATGTGACCACCTTGCTGGATCTCATAGAATTAATTGGTGCACGTAAATGTGGTGAAGTTAGAGAAAACCCATTCTGGGCGGATTGTCTCCCTGAGCACAGGGAGGCTGAAAAGCCGCAGGAGTCATCAGGCTGCTGTTTGAGAAGCAGAACTGCGGTTCCTGACTGCTGTTTCCAGTGCCTTCAGCAGTGCCAGGCTCAAAGTAGGCTCCTGGCCCTGAGTGCCCGGATTAGCAAGCATTGTTCACTACTGCGGAAGATGTGGTTTTAGGACCGCAGAGGTAGGAGGGGAGTGACTCAGGAGGCTTTAGTTTAGCCCAGCATCGTGTGCAGGAGGATTGGGCCAGGGCAGCACCAGCTGGGAGAGAGAGACGCGGTCGGCTTTGGGGTGTATTTTGGAAGTGCCTGAAGGCACTGATGGAAACAGGGGAGGTAACAAATCTCAATAGGCAGTAGTTCTGGGGTTTAATATTTAACTGTTGAAATGCTTCCCTGGTGTCTGTATTTCTTCTATCCTCACTATAATTTTGTATCATGGAAACAAATATAAATCAATACATTTTTTAAATCGTTCTAGAATTTTTTAAAGACAATAATCATTTTTCCTAGTGGCTTAGTCCATGACTTTCCCTTTTTTCCCTTGTTTGGGTTGTCTGAATGTCTCACAACGATCACATAATCACAGCTCAACACATTTTGTGCAATAGAAAGCATCTCTGAATCTATTGCAAAACACGTACTTGCAAAGCCCAAGATCCATTCCTACAGAACGGGGCTGGTCTTTCTGTTTAACACCTACGCTGGGGTCACCATTGAGCAACAGTACAAACGCAACTTGCAATTCACTACCATGTTCAAATTAATAGCATTTTGAAATGAATACATACAGAAAACTTTTAAAATTATTTTTAATAGTAGTTCTTATAAGTCAATGACACATGAAGAGCAACCATGCTGGAATTTTTCAGAATTATTTTATTTAGTCTTTTTATGCAATAGTATTTTCAAATAAAAAACACAACTCTTATAATTGGTTTATGAGTTTCACTTATAAGATTTGTACTCCATTCAGTCAACGGTACCATATCCAGACACTATAAGCCACCTATTGACTGATACCAATTGTAGGCAAATTATTTAAGATAAAAATAAAACCCAAACTCTGCTTGGCATATCAAAACTCAAGTGCATGTAAATGTTACAGATATTCATCTGAATTTCCAGATATCAACCAGCATATAAATCATGATTATAATAGTTTAATTTTCTTCAAATACTAAAAGGGATCTAAGTGATGATCTCACTGGTTTTCCAGCTCAATCAGTCTTTTGGGAGCCTGAGAAACTGAGTGTAGTGGAACGATGCCAGGGCTACCTCAGGGGCTGTCTGCAAGTCCCCTGTGGCTGCTGTGGTCTCACGTGCCCTGAGCGCTCTTTGTCCAGCTGAGCTAGGTGTGAGTGGGAATTAAGGGTGACTTGACTATCTTCATTCAGCTGCATTGGACATATCTGAAGGTATCAAAAATTTAAATGCCAAATGCAACAAGAGTTACCAATATCCAGAGAGCAGACCCTTCATGACAGCCACCACCCTACCCAACACACCACGCATAACCGTCCTCCACGTCCCCTTTCTCATTTAGTGCAACACAGGGTTTTTATCATTCTCTTTTGCACTAATCAACATCTTATTTGGTTTCCTAATAGCAAGAAGCATCTGTGAGCCTTCTGAACTAAGACACTCTCTTTCTTCTTCCCACAGAGTGCTACGATTTGAGGGACAGCTTGGGAGAGAACAAGTGGTCTACATTCTAAAGATGCTGCGCCTGGTCTCAAGACAGACGCACCTAGCAAACCCCTGCGTGAAGAGCTGGCCTCCTGCACACACACACACCCTCTTCATAAAACCTGGGAAGCAGGAGGCAGCAGAGCCTTCAGACTCCTTTTTGAGAGGTGGTTTGTGGACTGCAGTATAGGTATGCATAAGCCTAGACAGACTGACAAATACATGCTTGTTTACCTGGGTTGAAATTCTGAATCTTCTGAAGTCTGCCATTCATGAGAAGGCATTTCAGTATTCATGCGCTGGTTACAAAATATGTGCTTATTTTCCAGGAAATGTAAGTAGAAAAAGACATGCCCATGGGGTTAAATAAAACCCTATCTGTACAGAGGACATTTGATTCATTGTTCAAAATAAATTTACACCTCCACAAATAGGACTTCTGTTTAGGTGCCAGGGCTGGTCAGAGGCTGGCTTCCCAGCTCCACAGTGCTTTCTTCTGCCACCCACCAATCGAGGGGGAATAACTGCATGACCCAGGGCCCAGCTGGATGGTAATGAATTCATCATTAGGGGAAATGTGCATATTTATGCATAGTTATTTCCATAAATAAATATATAAGATTTTATATTCCTATTCATCTCCCTATATTTATTGAAATACTAGTTTTAATATAAATTGGAAAATGTACATTAAAAAGTCAGATTGGAACTATTTGGTGCCTTCCTCTGTTTATAGTCAGTGGTTTATAAGAAGAGTAAATACTCATAATTTGCCACTTTGGGCTTTTCTGGGAAATATTTGTCATCATTTTCAGGCCACAATGTGATTTTTAGTTTCTGAAAGAAGTCTATTAGAGAAGTCTAGACTGATCAAAAGCAGGAGATTCAAGTGTCTGATATTATTTTTTTAGCTTCACAAATGCTTCGCAATTGTGCTTTAAGGCCCTGAAAGTCTGATTTTTTTTTTTTGCTACGAAACATAATATAAAAACTCATTAATTAGACCTTTAATTTTATAAATCCAGTGCTTCTCCAAGGGAAAAAAGAAAACAAGAGTTTAACATACATTTTTCTTGTGATTCTTTGACTTTTCTACTAAAATATTACTAATAATGAAGTTTGAGGCCAGCCTTTCTGACTTTGTTCTTTAAACCAACTCACCATACCGTACCATCTCATCACAAAAATAGGAAACAGATGTCGTTAATAAAAGATTTTGTTAGATGTAGACTCCAAGTGCTCAGGCAGTGCCCACTGAGATATACCCATCTAATTGTCAAATATCAGAGCTGCTTTAAATTGAAGAACACTTAGCCCAAAATTAAATTGATTCTGACCAACCACAGAAAACCAGTAAGTGAGGAAAAGGGATGCTTTGTACAAATAAGCATGATTTCCTTTAAATAAAGGAGTGGATTAGTTTTCAGGAGGAAGAACAAAGGCTTTTATATGCTCTGGAACTTCCAGCTCCATTTTCCCTC
>PVKS010043393.1:0-14905 GCA_004027875.1 Aplodontia rufa | reverse complement strand
AAGGAAATGTTATGAATATTTTGTTGTTAATTTATTGGTAGAAGTTATCTTTGATGTTAAAATAACTAAATGTGTTGGCTATGTAGACACACCTTTTACAGCTCTGAAACATTTGCACATTTAGGTGAGAGAAATTTGACCAAGGAATTACTAAAACCAAGCTGGAATTTTCCTTGTTTGGACCTAGCAATCTGTTCACGGCTTTAAGTTGGAGTGTAAATCCATAACAAATAGTGGGGTGGTTAAATTATGGGATCATAAACACAATAGGAAGAAAACCTGAGTGTATCTGACAAAATTAACGAGGAGGAATTACATGTTAATAAATAATTCAAAAGAAAATGTGGTGTCCTTTTAGTTTATTCATAAAAATACAGATTCAGGTTTCATATCTTTATCCTATAGTGAATACCAAACAACTCCATTATTTTCAGCTCATATATTTAGTCATTTCCTGTAGATTTGATTGGTTTCAGCTTCCCAATAATTACTTTTTTCCTGCCACACTCTATGCTTAAAACTTTTAGGAACTTAATGTCCACTTCCCCAATGTGTGTGTGTTAGTTATAAGTATCAGGTCTTTGTGGTCTTGGATAGTTCTTTTGTTGCTTGAGTGATTTTTCTCCTTAACTGATGTTTTCATCACCAGACTTCCCTTGATATTATCTCCTTTCTTTAAGGAAGATGAAATGCACTGATTTTCCCACCAAACTGATGGTAGGGATAAATGGAAAATGCACATTCCTACCAGGATTGAGTGACCATCTCACATGCCTTTCCTCCCCACTCCTTTTACCTTTCTCCATATCACCAAGCAAAAATTTGAGATACATTTCATAATTCTAGACCTTGAGAGAGATCTATGTGGTTTTGAGTCTCTGCTTCTTTTACTTATGACTTGGGAAATCCTATCAAATGCTATTTTTCTACTATGAAACTATTAGTTAGCATTTTGTAAATTGAAAGGCACATTTACTTTCTTACATTTCTTTTCGTTACAGTGTATTGTTTGGCTGTTCTCAGGTATGTTCATGCACAGGAAGTGTATAGTACAGGAAGATAATTTTTAGGGTTTCCTGCTGACAGCTAAAGCCCTTGGCTTACCAAACCCCGCAAAACCACAGGATTGGGCCTGCCAAGGCATTTTAATGCATCTTAGATGTATTCAGGCAAATTGTAAAAGGTGGCATGCATATATATATATATATATATATATATATATATATATTGTGTTTGTGTGTGTGTGTACACATGTGTACTAAATGTGCATACATATGTATATGTATACGTGTATGTGTATAAGTGTACTATAGGTGTGTTATACACACATGTAAGTGCGCATATTTGCATCTCTGTGTATTCATGCTTGTATGTGTTGTGCATATTTGTGTGAAGCAGAACCAATGCATCATTACCAGTTTTGCCCAGTCATCTACAGTCTTGGGAGGCATCATATCAACTGCCTTGGTGATTAGGGAACACCAAGCAAAGGTAATTTTGGCAGGTTTTTAATTTAAAAAATGTATATCTGAAAGACTAAGCCAAACATGTTCAGGGGTCATCCTGAAAACTCAAGGACATTGTTTTGACAGAGAATCTTATGTTTTTTTCCCTCAAAAATAATCCTATAATGGATAATGAAAATGGGCTGAGTCTTTGCCATTTTCTAGGAATTAGCACTTAGTAGATCCCAATGAATAAACTCTCAAACCTCATAATAGATGCTGACAAGTGGGACTAATATTTCTTCATCTCAGTAGAAGTCTGCCCATGTCTGGGCAGAGGGTGGTATACACTTATCAGTTCTTTGTACTTAGGGAAGACCAAGTAATGATTCCCTCCAGCTTCTCATAGGTCAATACTAGGTGAATGCAGTTGTTCCTAAAGTTATACCAGAAGCAGAGCCAATAGGTACATGTAGAGCCATTTATTCTCCAGCTTCTGCCATCAACTTATACTATATCTAGCTTCTGACTAGTAATCAAGAGAACTGGGTTTCTATTTGTGTGTCTGTGTGCAAGACATGTATGTATTTAAATGTATCCATCTGTTCATGGCCATGATTTCTAGTTTTTTCACTACAGTATTATCAAGATGAATGAGATTTATTCTCTTCTTGTTTCTTGGAGTCAGCCAATACAAGAGTGTGCAAGTAAGTATGCCTGGTGTACACATTCAGAATAAGGCTCACTTGAGAGCAGCTCTTCCAATGAGTGGTATGCTTCTGCCAAGCAGAATGTAACTATACAACCTGGAAATAGGCTTCTGTTTCCCTGTTTTTTGACAGAGCACACTTTTATGTGTTGATTTTTTTGGCTGATCACTCTGTGTATGTGTGGGTGGGTAAGTTCCTATAATTTTGAGGCTATATATATTTTTTGCAACAGTGAAAATGCAGCCTGGTATTCCTCCTGACAACAAGGGCACAGTACAAAGAGGGGTCCTTTCATGGTCCTGCCCTGGAGGGCATGTTTAGCTGGTGCTGGAACATAAATTGGCACTGAAAATGTTTACAGAATAAACAAATGAATGAGTGAAAAAAAACGAATGAAGAATAAATGAACATAAGTAGGCTATGGGCTTGGCATGAAGAAACCTATATTTGGAAGCATTTTTGGCTCCCTGGAGAAAAGATGGCTGAGAATTTCTTAATTTCCCATTAGCTAAAATGAGGACACCAGGATCACACTCCCAATGAGATCTTTATTAATTTAGGACAGTGGTCTTTACCCTTTATGGGTCACAGACTTTTGGAATTTGATGACAACTGGGAACCCTTACTTTAGGAAAATGCACATATTGAACATATACACACATTTCTGCATATAATTTAATTTTAGGGAGCTCTGAGTTCCTCCCTCCCCCAACTCATTCATGACCCCCAGGTTAAAACCCCAAATTTAGATACATAGAATTTGGCAGTAAAGTGGCAGAATGAAGAAAAAACAGGTTAGGAACTAGACTGCAGTTACAGTCCTGCATGGGCTTCCTACTAGCTCTGAATATAATTTTACTTCTCCAGGTTTCAGTTTTCTCATGTGAAAAATGAGGGGGTAGGCTTATTTCTATCCAAAGATTCATCTGGTGTCAACGTTCTGGAGAAGCTGGCGCATTCCACATGAACATCACTCCTTCTACCAGGGTTCCTCTGCAGGTTGCCTCCGTGGTACACATTGCTTTCTTTGTACTTTGAAAACAAGCCTTCTTTATCCACCTGGTAGGTTCCTTCAAATTCTTGTGGTACTAATTTTATTCTAACTAAAAAATCTGTACAGGCCATACCTCTCTGGTCATCTTACTTCCTCTTCCTTGCATGGTGCCCTCATTGACATCAAAGAGGACTTCGGATCACCTGGGCAGATGGGAGGGGGGCAGATGAAAAGCAGACTGGGGAGGACATCAGAGACTGCCTATTCAGGTGAACAGATTCTAGCTCATTCACTTTCCTCACTCCTTTCTTCTGAACTGTCATGAAAAAGAAATAAACAGTTGTAACCACCACAGGGAGGAACTCTGCAATGTGTTGGCTATATCTATTCTCAATTCTTTGCCAACTAATCCAGTATAGTACTAATTTAATATTTTTCTTTGTACTACAACTTTACCATGCTTTTTAAAAATAGCAACTTCGTCTTTAAATACCTGGTACTTTTTATTTAGCAAAAACTTAAAAGCAAATTACCCAAAAGGGAATATTCAAATGTCTTCAGACAAGCCAGGCATAGTTAAATAATCAGTACTGTCCCCTCCCCAGTGCCTACCCCAAATGCCTATATCCCATTTTTCAAGGTTCAGAATCCAACCCCAATATCCAGGGCTTGTACCTCCTTTACAGTTGTCCCACTCAGTAGTGATGCAGTCTAATTTTGAATGTCCTAAAATGACCAGGAATTAAGTACTTTCTGTGGCAATTCATTGTATCTTTATATCGCCAAAATCTACTTCTCTATAGTTTTAAATCCTCATGTGTGAGATTGACAAGCTAAAAATAATAATGTCTTGAGTTACTTTTCTTTGCCAGGCCTTGCTACAAGTGCTTTCCAAATGTCATCTCACTTAATCCTCACAGCAAACATCACTCAAATGTTGACTCAAAGAGGGCAGATTATTTTTTTATCTGATTTGTTCCCTCTTGTGTCAGTCTATCAAACAGCATATGGGTGATATTAGGCATTTAATAAATATTTTCTGAGTTTGAAGATATTTTCTATTATTATCCCCATTTTACAGATGAGAAAACAGAGATGCATAGAGGTCAAGCATTACTACAAGCTGCAGGGATACTTTAATGGAATCCAAAGGAATAAAGCTACTATGGAGGATACCATTTGTGTCCAAGAGGTTCTGTCTCATACCACACTCCCAAAGCAGTGCTCCATCTCACCTGTTCCTGTGAGGGATGTAGCCAAGCTCTGCTTCTGAGGCTGCAGGAAAGTAGTGTCATGGTCCCAGAATGCCACTTACAACTGGGTGGTAGTTATTTAAAATAAAAGGTTCTCAGTGGCCTTGTTTACAGCAGTATACTGTATAAATAACTGTGACCATGGAGGATAGCATCTTATTATCTCACTTTTAACTAAAAATTAAGGGGGGGAAGTGGTAGGGAAGGCAGGAGCAAAACAGGCAAACACAAACAAAGAAACACAAACAAATCCACAAACTAAACTACAGCAAAACAAACACCAAGAAATCCTCAAAATTTATGAGCTAGAACAATGGAGAGGAATTTTTATGAGGGTTGGTCTTATAGTTTCTCTGGAACAAGCTGTATTTCTTTTAGCCTGAGGAGTCCTGGTGCTACTTGTAGGAACATTGCTGTAGGACTAAACAATGCCCTATTTCAAGTATCATTTTCTTTCTTGCAAACCCTAAGTTCCTTGTGAATTTACTTCTTGTACCGAATTTCACTAAATGAGAGAATATCATCACTCTTACCTTGACTTTTCTTATTTTCCTTATGAAGGCAAAGAAATCCCAAGTATCACAGTTTTTTAGTTGACCAGAAGAAATATTTTTGATGAGTGGAATGTTTCTTTGGTAAACAAACAACAAACACCAACTCAAAACCAACCAAATAAGTTTCTTTGGTAAAGTGGAAATTAATGTCTTGGTTGGAATTAATTAAAAGAAGAAAACTTCAAGTGTTTGTTGGGATCAATCCTTCCCTCTTTGTAGCAATTCAAAAAATAAAACTTCATGATGTAAAGGTTTAAACTTTATGGAAATGTGATTGTGAGATACTTCTAAAGTGTCTTCTCCATAGTGAAGCTAAACCAATGCTGCCAGAGCAATAATAATATTAACAAATAATAATTATCTAACAATAAATAACAAATCTTGGCATGCATAGTCCCCCAGTAGAAAAATTCATTTCACAGTCAGAATTTCATAAGCCTTGATTTCAAGTGCTGAAAAGAGAAGTTGACAAGTTTGAAAATGCCCTTCATTTAAAAATACAATATTCCAGGGTATACAGAGACTCAATCAAGTTGGAAAACTACTATCTGTCATAAACCAAAGTACCTTAGTTAAGTCATTCTGGTTGACCAAATTGAATGATTAAATTCTCGACAAAATCCACTTAATTGTTGTGTGTGTTGTGTCAGTTTTGTGGAGTCACTTTAAACTGTGGTGCTCCATGTGGCTGACAGTAAATCAATGGCTGATTTAGAACACACTGTTCAGAAAATTATTTAGCAACATGTGATTTAAGAATAAAACCAATTCCCTCTTCAGTTGTGTTTTATAAATAATAGCCTAGTTGCAGGCCCCTAGGAGAGAGAATTGATTGAAGATCTATTATGCAAACTTGCCCTTTATAAGGACTGTAGTTGTCCTCAAATTAAAGCTCATTATCTTCTTGCTGAGTGTATAGCATGTTGGCATGATCACTTAGTGTGTCTTCAGGGGAGACTGAACAAGTGTGTAGTACACTAGCTATGATCCCCTGCACAGCATTTGAAACTGTGTGGAGAACAGTACATGGAACAAGAAAGAGCACAGGTTTGAACTTGGTATTGTTACATTTGAATCATTTGGGCTGGTTTTTTTTTTTGTTTTTTTTTTTTTTTTTTTTTTTTTTTTTTTTTTTTTTGCTATTTAGAAAGACAATGGTAAACCTAAATCTCATACATTAAAAACTGTCTGCCCTGTGGCCAATAAAGTCCTATGTTCTACCTTAGAAATGTATTTCAAGGGGGGTAAATCTGTCTTATGAGAAAATCTAAAGTTGATCTGCCGTGTCTTTGGCATGCTGAAATGAGGGAAATTGTCTAGTGTATGACTTTGTTCTTCTAAGTCCGCTTCCTGCTTTGTGGAGGATGGGTAAGTTGTACAGTATGTCTGCTAAAGTTCAGGAAGGTAAGATGCTTTTGGGAGATGCTTAGCACTATAGAGGTCTAAAGAAGCTGTATCTCTAAAAGGGAAGAATACTGTAGAAGTTTTCCTCAAATGTAACTTGGGTTTAGCCTCAGTTTTATAGATTGAAAAAAACGTAAGGGCCTTGGGCAGCATATCCATCCTCTTCAGGTCAAACAATCTGTTTAGATTTATGAGTCATATCTTATAGATACTACAAGTCAACAGTGTAAATATCTGGGATTGTTAATATATAGAAGAGCCTGGTAATGAAGAAAAGGGGCAGCAAAAATGGTGTGTTGGAGGATGAGGAAAGTGAGGTACAGCCAGTTTAGTAGGAAAGTTTGACTGCTATCACTGACAGATTTGAAACAGTGATTACATTTTCCAGTAATTTCCATCTGTTTTCCTTTTGTCTCTTTATCTCCCTGCATGTCTACAAAGTTTTTCAGTGTCAGAACTTAGAATTACCAAAGATTTCCCCTGCCTTCTAAGGATCTGAAAAGTCATATTTCATAGCAAAGGCAGACTGGTACTGTAAGTTGGAAGCTGTGGCAGATAGCCATTTCAGTATTCATTTTCCTTTCCTTAGCTACATGCGGGCAGATGTTTCTGGGTATCCATGCCAAAATGCATATAGGGCCAAACTGCAAACAGCTGTACCAAGTGGCTATTTTAATTGTTGTTAAAATGGAGACACCATCTTTAGGTTCAGTTAGCAACCTACTTTTTTCCCGTCATGCCAGGTATTTGAGTTTGGCTCTGTGGTTTGTGTCCCCATAGTTTCCTGCCAAAATCTAACTAATAAAGCAGACCCATTTGGTGACAAGTGACAAAACTTTCCAAAATAGAATTGCCCCAATTCTATGATGCTAGAGTTTTCATTGGTTTCCAGGTGCATTAAGCAAACCATACAAATGTTAAAAGTATATCAGTGGGAGAATATGATAAATTCATTCTAAACAACAAAACTGCCTCATCCAGGTAAATTTAAGAATGATTCAATTTCAGTTAATGAGTGATGGTCACTCTACCATGTCTGCTTCCAAGACCTCTAGCTTGCTTTTGCTGGTCAGAACTTTCACAAACATCTCCTTAGGTGCTGGGGATCCAGCTGAGACAGCTAAGACCTCAAACCACAGACCCTGACTAGAGGCACTGCTCTGCAGAAATTTTGGAAGCCTTGTTGTTTGGACAATGCTCGAAGCTGTTTATGTCTTGGCAGCTGACCTTTCAATCAGTTGTGTTGCTTTTATCACAATACTAGCAACATCTGCAGAGTGGATAAAATAGGATCCTGCTTGTTAATAAACTTTCTTTTTTTATCTAGCTTAAGAAACTATAAGTCTCCTAGGGTGTGTGTGTGTGTGTGTGTGTGTGTGTGTGTGTAAATTCTTTCTTATAATAACCCTTTTGTTTTAAAGATTGAAAATATGCCATACCTATTACCCCCCTTGTCCTTTAGTTTTTTTTGCAATGCTTGTTTCTTATCCTTAAAAAAGGGAACAACTTTGAATTTAATTGTTTCATTAACATAATCTCTTTGCTCTTGATAAGACCTAGGGTGAAAATATACCAATCAGACACTGTCACACTGTTGTAATTTGGTCAACCACTCGGGTACTATCAATATCCACCATCTCTACACACTCAATTTCCTCCCGGTTTTCAGGATTTTTCTTCTCTTTCCTTTTTTTCTTAGAGGGTGGCAGGAAAGTCAGTATCACAGGTAAAATGGCAAAGCAGTGAAAGAAGGTGACAAATGCTATTAAAAACAAGCACCTGAACAGTGTACAGGTCAGATTTGAAGGCACAGCTGCAAGAGGAATCAGACCAACAATATAGCAGAGGTAACTCTGTAAAATAGCTACCCCATGTATTTCCAGGGCATTTTTAACCCATTTAGTTCTTGTGAAATCCTTGCCCAGAACAAATGTGGATAACAGTGGAGCACAATTGTCAATTGTGTAGTTAATTCCATAAATTAAGCATAGCACAGAAATGCAGTCCAGTTCCACTTTCCACAATGTCATGAAACCTATCACTCCAAACTCCACAGACACAACCGTTAGAGTGATCCAGACATTAATCAGAGAATCTGCCACCAGGAATGCCGAGAAGAAGAGCAGGAACAAAGCACTGATGCAGGAGTTGTGCAGGGGGGCTCCCAGAGAGGAGGCATATCGATCCATGTACACAAAAGATGGATTAAAGACGATGAACTTCACCTTGGAGGTGACTGAAAGTCTCCTAAGGGTCTCCAAGAGATCATAGAGTTCTTCTCTGTTTGTTTCCATAGTCTTGGCCACCAAAAACATTCTGGAGGCCACTACATCAACTTCATCATTGTACTTTTTAGAGAATATTATGTCCTCTTGAAAATGTGAAAACTGGGGGGCTTTCAGGAAGGAATTCCTCAACATGTCTGTGAAATTTTTCTTAGTCAAGCCAGTGGATACATTGAGTTTCCGAAGGTAATTTAAATAGCTTTCAAACCAGGATATCCGCACAAATCCCTTAGTGTATTCTAGAACATCTTCTTGGACACTAGTGTTCCAGTATTCTATAGACTCATATATGTAAAACCCAATCACAGGACTGTAGTTGCTAAAGTACTTTTGCTGGGCAGCAGTGTACTCAATGGTTTGCGTTGCAGTTGCTACGATGTTACTAAGGTCTGACCCTTCACTGACCTGCAGATAGCCCATTAAGGCAAAGGAAATATAAATAAGGTAAAAGAGAACTACAAAAGGCTTGACATAGGTGTTGGTTATCCAGTCACAGTAATAGCGTTTGAGGAAACATACCAATAGGTGACTCTCGTAAGTGTTCGCTTCCTCTCCTTCAGTTGTGTCTTCACTGAATCTGGCTGTCAGGAGAAACCTGTACCATGCCGGCTTCTCCTGCAATACCTCAGGCTTTGGGACTTTTCTGCAGAAGATACTATGCTGGTAATTGTTTTCTATGTAGCCAGTGAACACCAGGCTGGAACCATAAAACGAGAGTACATAGAGGTAGTTGAAGAAGATTGCAATACAGGAATTGCAGCAGAAAATCCTGGCTGCCTCAATGTTTGTGAAAGGGCTGGCCCCTATGCCAAAGGTGACCAGGTACATGGCAGTGGTGAGAGAAAAAGAGAGCATGGAGTCTGCATAGACTGCTGCAGTTCGCTCTTTAACATGTTGGTCTTCTCTAGTTTTCCTCCAGGAGGATAACATTTCAAAAGTTCCATATAGTCCATGACCTGAGGGGGCAGAAAGAGACCAGAGCAAAAGTTTAATGAATTTTTTAAGGGGGAAAACAACTTGATTGTGGGAAATATAACTAGTCCTACTGATAACAGGTTGGTAAATGCCAATGATTTCTTCCACCGGGAGTTAGACCTGTGCTTTGTTGAATCATAAGTGTTAGTGGATGTGAACGTGTAGCTGGAGAAGCAGGTATCTTCATGTTCCCTTCTGGCTTAAGAAAACTGGATGAACTTTTACCTGTAGAAATCTGAGTACACTTGTGTCTATGCCTCTTGGCGACTATATATATTAATAGTTTGGATTGTTGGCACAGTTTGGCTGGTGGTTCCACCTGGGCACTCATCATTTTGTTTTCTATTTCCACAGGTCTGGCTAGGGTTCAGCACAGAGGAAGGCAGTAGGCAGAGGGTTCTGAGTTAATACTGTATCACCTCTTTTTAAATTGGCTAGTGCCACATACACAACTAAGTGGAGGCAAAACACGAAACAGATGAAAAAAATAAAATTAACTCTCTTTCAGTATCTTTTAAAAAATTGGCCAAGTAGAGGGTTTTAGTGAGAAAGGGGCACCGTATTTAGTTTGAGTCTCGACAGGAAACTAACAGCCTCTTTTTTTTCCTTCCTCAAGTATCAGGGTCAGAAGCAATAAATCTGAGAAACAGGGAAGCAAAATAAGTAGGAACAAGTTTGAGTGAAGAGGAAATAGGGAAGAAAACATAGAAGGAAAAAGATTCATCTGAACTCTCCCTGCTATGGTTAAAAATTAGAGTTCAAACTGAAGGTTTTTGATTTGCATTTTGTCTTTAGGGATTTGTTTGACCAATTTTGGTTCTTCATAGATGACACATCAAGCAGGGAGTGACTCTGCTGGCTTCTCTGTACTATTTGGCAGTGGCCTCTGTTGGAGGGAGCCAGGTCAGTAAATTCTTTTCTTAACTACTTAGTGCCTCTGCCTCCCTGATTAGTATTGCAGCCACACTGGAATAGTAGAGGTACAGTAACTGCCCATGTTCTGACTCAATTCTGCTTCCTGGCAAATATGACATGACTTCTGTCACCTCTACTAGTTGGATCCAGACACTTCCATGTTGTACCTCTCTGGGTTTCCAGGCCACTGCAACACTGAAAACCCCACCAAAGTGACCTGTTGCAGCTTTAGATAACCTGTCTTGGCACTGGAATCAGCAGATCTAATTTTCTGCTTCCATGCCTTGGCATATTCAGTCCCATTATTGAGGATAATAAAACCTTTACACTGTGGTACAATAGTCTTGTTTTTTTAAAAAAAGGAATGAAAAATATCCAGCCAAGCATAATGTGAGTGAAGTGAGTCACTGTTATCTTGTGTACAATAATGAAGCACACATCTTTCCTTGTACCCAGCCTGATATTTATATTGTGAAGTCCTATCCTTGAACATGCATGCCCATTTCATAGTAATGATGTAAACCTGTTTCTTCAGAGGGATTTGGCATTTATCTTAATTTACTAGGCATCATTTTATAGCCACTTTTAGAGTTCAGGTCAAAACTGTCAATTTCATAAGTAGCACAGTGGCTTCTATTAAATTGGAAGCAGCTAAACGTCCCAGACATGAAGTAAAAAGTGCATTTGTTGACTGGCATCCTGTTGTTAATTATGTTTTAGGAAGTTAATGTCTAGTCTCAGGAGAGAAAAACTATTAAATATGTTTCCACTGCAGGGTGGACCAACTAACCTTTCATTAAAATTAAACCATTCATTGACAACGAGTTGATAAAAAGAATAATATCTCTGAGGCATTAGCACTCTGGGGAAACAATATTGGCCATTTTATTTACAGACATAGAGAAAGTAAGCGTTGAAGGTCAAAACATACTTCAAGAGGTTACTGAAAATGGCAAATATTTTTATAGTGTTTATTTGCTGGAAACAAAAGAGCAGTTTAAAACAAGGATTCAGTAATTATTCATTAAATATGGTAAGATGTATATAGCAGAATTAGAATTAACCATGTACTAGGATTTGAATTAAATCTGTTTTGCAGTCCTTTTAAAAATTAGTGTGACATCTTATGACATTATCTGACTCTGACTCTTGTTGAAAAATACACTAAGAATCCCTTCTTTACTTCACTGTTAAATAATCTTAGAAGCTAGTAGAAAGCAGACATTGGAACTACCAGAGCTGTTAAGTGACAAGAGTGAGGCTTGAAGGTCCAGAATGAAAATACTCAAACTCAAGGAAAGTTGGAAATAGGCTGTTAGATTGTCTCTTGAGTTATTGCTGTATTTTAAATGCCTGTCCTTTTATAGTTTGATCTTTTTAAAATTGAGTTCTGGCTCTTTCTGCATGTTTTGTTTCTAGGGTAGTTTCAAAGAGGATTCTAATTTTATTTCCAGGGACTTTGGGAAACAATGCTTTTCCTTCATTCCTCTTGCTAGGTATATGTGTGCAGAACCTTATAGAGGCCCTGAGAAAGAATCTGTTCTATCTGATTACCGAGCATTTGCTGCTAGTCATCCTTGGGCTTGCCATCAGAGATACCCCCCCCATCCACAATTCCAGAGAGTACAGATTTTTTTCTCAAGCACATTTCTCTCCTAGATGTCTATATCCTAAACCCCAAACTGGAGTTGTGCAGTATCTTAGAAGAGCTGTTTGGATTTCTGAGATAATTGCTGATGCTATAACTGAGTCTTCTTCCTTTAGTTCAGTCAGTCAAGTGAGGAATGAGTGCCAACAGAGCTGTGGGTGCCTCCTACGGATTAGCAGCCTGGAGTGCCTCACTGGCGTTAGACCTGGCTCACAGCTAGGTATTTATGTTGAAGAGGTTGGTCTGTTACCCTAAAGGAAAACCAAATTGTGAAGAAGACTCTGTTTCCTGGCTTGGGCTCAAAGAGAGACACATTCCAGGAACCCTAGGACCTGAGGAATATCTTCCTCATCCTCCATATTTTTTACCGCCCCCCCTGTAATTGTTCTGCTAGGAATTACAGCTGAATTCCCTTTGGATTTGGCTTTCAAAGGTATCCTTCTAAATGCAAACTTAAAATGGGACAAAGAATGGGGATGGGGAAGGAGTGAATAGGAAATTGTGGAGGCTGGAGATGCAGCTCAATTGTGGAGTGCTTGCCTATCCACGTGCAAGGTCCTGTGTTCAATACCCAACATTGAAAAAAAAAACAAAAAACCCAAAAACAAAAAACGAAAAACAAAAAATGGAATCAGCAGGTAGGAGAATTTTACAGAGTAGTCTCTAATTTTTTCACTTGGCCAGCCATGGCCTTCCTTTTACAGCCACTCCAGAAACTGGGCAAATCAAAGAAAGGCAGAGAAGAAATCTTTTGATAGGTGCTGTTCCTTTCTACTATTGCTCTTTACCTTGGAGCTAGAATGCAGCAGGCAGAACTCTGAGGCCAAATAATACAGATGTAGAGAAACATAGTGTATGTGGACTGAAGATACCTTTCTGAAGTTTGACTATTGTTTCCCTCATTTTAAAAAGGTACTTTTAGAAGTTAAAGTATTGCTATTTGATTTGCACTCTAGTTTAAAAAGTTTTCTATGAAGTATGAGCTCTATAAGCTTCTCTATTAAATCTAAGGGACCTACATCATTGGCACAAAGCATCAGTTGGGACATCTGTCCCAAGTCTGTTCACAAGGAATCCTTGGTAGCTGAGTTTACAGAGAATAGGCATGAGGATGCTGCAGAAACACAATGTTTCAAATAGATTTTTATGTTGGTGACCAGGGACCCTATGTGGTAATGGAAATCATAGCTCATTATTAAAGGGGCTGGAAATAGCCTGATATCTGGAAGTAAAAGATTATCATAGTGAGGATGTCAGGACCCATTATGTTCCAGGATAGTCCTCCTCTTACAGTCATAGTAAAGGCTGAAGTGTTGCCAAAGGGAACTGTTAAACAAAACATTCTATGGGATTTTGAAGACAGAGACTTTTAAAGTGCTTATCTTTTAAAAGCACATTCAACATGTTTGTTTCTATTTTTGTTACATGGCACATCTGTATTGTTATATACATAGAAACATATGTATATCAGTATGTGCCAAGACACACACACTCGCAGATCCAAGTTCTAGTTATTCGTGAGTGACTACTTTGAGGCATCATGGGGTTTTGCCAGGCCCTGGGGTAAGGATAGTAGAACTTTTCACCAATTTTCAGAGAGAAACCTATATCACTAATATGATTTTAAAAAGGAAACTGCTTTTATTAATTTAATTAACTCTAGATTTTGAGACTGCCATCTAGTAAAATCGAATGCTGAAGAACTTAAGCAAATAATTTTTCTTCTTTTCAAAGATATTTTTGTATCTTTATGTGCAGTGAGCTTTCAGGCTTTGGAGCTAATGAACAAAAAAAGCAGCACAGATGATAAATAACAGTGCTGGTGGAAGAAACTCAACTAGCTAATCCTCCAGTCACTTACGGGTACTCTCTAGCATACTCACAGATTAAATCTCACTCACCCAGACTCTTTTCTGGGATTTGGCCAAAGCCTTCAGGGTTGTTTATAATCCACTAAGGCAGGAATCCACTAACAAATGGTTGAGAGTTAGCCTAACTTTAACTAGTAGACATGCTTCTGGAAAATTGTTCATAAGGTAAATTGTGTTTTAAATTTATTTGATGGTTTTGCTACAAGAGGCAGTTTGGGTGATTTGTTTTCTTTATTTGGTCAATAAATATCCATAACCAAATTGATCTACTTGGTACATCTGGATTTTATAGTTATGATTTTTCTGCAGACTCGGATTCTCTCACTTTCCCCAGTCCATACAGACAGCACAGAGGCTGACTGATGTCTTTTGGTGCTCTGCACATTTTGAGCCCTTCACTACTAGCAGGATTTCCTCAGCTTGAGTTCCTCAAAGTGAGGAATAGCTGAGAAGATAAGAGGGTGAAGTGAGATGGCTTGCTGATGGATGATCTTTCAGATTCAGTCCAAAAACATTTAATATCATGAGACAATGAGGCATTTATAGCATGCCTGGGCACTACCAAATTATCATACATGGAAATGAAATGACTACATTCTTTTCAAAACTGTATAAATATAATGTAGAAGCAAACTGTGCTTAAAACATTTTATTCTTAGATGAGTTTCACTGAGTAGCTCATGTTTATAAAATTCTTTTCTTTCAATGAAATCCACATAAATTCATAATTTTGTTTTTTCAAAAAGAAATTTAAAGTGTATGTATGTCTAGATTGAGTAACACATCTATTTTCAGTGAGAAGTTCATTAATTGGGTTACATTTACACTTTGCCAGTTATAAACATTTACTT
>PVKS010043392.1:0-14909 GCA_004027875.1 Aplodontia rufa | reverse complement strand
AATTTAAAAATCAAGAATTCATTGCTTAAGGAATTCTTTATTTAATAATTGCAGACCAGAGGAATGTGCAGGTAACTGAAACCTGGAAAATGAAACTGCAGATAAAGAACAATTAGTGTATTTTTATGATATAATAAATAGATATTTTTATGGATTGTATGTGAGCAAAAAAAGAATAAGAAGTTTCAAGGAATTAGCTTTGGGGCTTGGGCAACTAGAGGAATGTTGGTGTCACTTTCAAAGATGGACACAAAGGAGGAGAAATGCATGAACTCAGTTTGGGGAACCCTTCCTTTGGAAGTATTCTTGTTATGTCTGGGTGATTTTTTTTTAAAGAAAGAGGGACAGTGAGAGAGAAAGAAAGGGAGAAACAATTTCTTATTTAGTTTTTCATGTGGCTTTCTTTGCTCCAAGACTTTGTAGTGTACATGGTGCTGAGGTTTGAACTCACGTACTAATGCATGCCGAGCGAGTGCCGTAACCGCTGAGCCAACACTCTAGCCCCTGGGTGAAATATTTTAGAGGACTATTTATGTGACTCTAGGTCCGAACAAGGGTTGTCCAGACACTAATAACTTAGATATCATCAACACTGAGTAATCTGTATCATAGGTATGGATAAGATGCAATAGGTTAAAAGAGAAGGGTGATAAGAGTAGGCAATCCTAGAAATAAGCCTTATAAGTTCAATTATTTAATGTCTTGTTAAGCAGCAATGAAATATGAAGGTTAAGTAAGAGACTTCAGAAAAGGAGAAGTATATACTGTGTCAAAAGACAACTTGAAAAAAATTGAGAAGTATATAATGAAAAGTATTTGAGAAATAAAGTTAAGAAAGGACTAATGTGTGTCCTATGGGTTCAACAACATGTGATTAGCTGATTATTGACAGTACTTGTGTTCATCAAAACTGGGGCTTACGGGGGATTATGTTGAGTAAAGAATAAAATTTGGAGCGAGAGCAAAAAGACTATGTGTTGAAATAAAATTGCCATATTTGAGTTTATAAAGAAGGAAACAAACATCCCAACTCTAACCCTGAAGTGTCAACTTTTGTTTATTCTTATTTGGAATAATGGAGGAATGTTTAAATATTTCTGCCTGGCATCTCTCTGTGAATTTGATGAGATAGAAGACACTTGGATATGACCATCTGCCATGTATAGGTACCTTACAGGCTTAGACTCAAAGCCTAGTATGTGGTTGTCCTTGAACAAACAGTCATTGATATGAATCAACTCAATATACAATGTCCATTGATAATCTACCTGGATGGTCTATGGGACTGAAAGTCAGAGGATGCTACCAGTTCTTTCCAATGGTTCTAAAAGCAGTAGACAGTTAGTGGGGACCAACTACATCTACCATTTTGCTCCTTTGCCATTGCATAGTATAATTCTTAGTAGTTCCAAGGACTATGGCTGGGATAACTTTTTGTTACTTGAACAGACAAATAAAGAAAAGCGAATTCAATAAGATAGACTCTCAAGCAGCTTCTGCTTTCTGTTTTCTTAATTCTATGATAACATCGTAAAGGCCATGGTCCTAGTGTTTTGTCCTTGTATCCACCTGGGAATGCTTTTCCATCCTTGAAAAAGACTTACACATAACAGGATCACACATTTCCTCTGGCATGTTGAATATTTCTATGTAATAGTTTTTGATCTGATGCAAGCCCTATGTCTTTGATTGCACTACTGGGTACTTTTTAATAGACAATTTTGCTTTTTGTTACCCAGTTCATGCAGTTACCTGTAGGCAAGGACATCCACACTTTTTTTTAATTATTATTCTCTGTAAATGAAAAACTGGAAATAAATTTCTGATGAACTTAATGCCATTACCTTTTGAAAATATAATTTTTCTTCTATATTTCTTCTTTTCCTTTATTGACTAATGTTAGATGTACAAAATGCTATCAATATATTTTAAATGTAATAACAAAGTGGTCAAATAAAATAAAAGTATATAAAATCATCATTGAAATTTCATTTTCTGGGGAAAAATGATTTCAGCTAGTGCTGGAACTAGAAACTCTCATTACAGCCAGCCATGTCCTTGCTTTTAGGGAATGAAATTTGTCAGTTGCCTTCTTTGCTTTCTGAAAATGAATTAAAATTTTACCCTTTTCCCAACTGTAAAACATATGCTCTTATTTAGTAGAATGTCTTCAGAGCACTGTGAGTTTTCATTGATTTTACTTTGATATGTAGTGAAATAGCTTTTTCCTCTCTGTCCCTGAGGCAGAGAGGAAACAAGAACCATCAATGTCTCTTTTCCTTCCTCTACATATCAATATAATGATAACAGAGAAACACATCTTACAGCTTTAAAAGAGATACTGATGGGGAAAAACAAGAAACAGGATAAATTAAAAACCTAACTAATAATAATGTTTTGGTGACATCTCTATTTCCTGACTTGTTCCTATTATTTTTAATTCAAGACAATGACTTCACAGCAGTAAAAAGAGCAGAAATAGGAAAGTTGAGTAAATTTGATGTCATATACAGATCAATCATTGCTTCAATTATTCTATATCTCAAAAACCTAAAATATGAGATTTTTAAGATTTCTAAGAAAATGTTAATATATTTGTATATGACTTATTCTTTAAAGTGGAAGCAATACACTGTGCTTGTTTAAAACACTGAATACTGCAAAATAGCTTATTATGAAACTGTTATTTTCTGGTTTCAGATGTCTCCACTGTGGCTATTTCTCTTGGCCGTTCAACTCATAAATGTTAATAATGTGTTGCTTTAATCATTTCTGTAAAATTTATAAAAAATCCTACAGAAATAATTATTTCTTTACTTATATTTCTACCACAGCATCCAAATATTTGTATCAAATATTTATGTGAGTTATTTATTTTGACTCTATTTTTATGCATTTATTTTTTATATTTTTGGATATCTTAGTTTAAAATTCCAATATCCCTATAGTGTCTTTTCTATTATATTATGTTATTTTGTGTGGATGTAGCTATTTATTTGAATCATTTAAAAATTAAATTCCCTCAAATCATTTATGTTTCTTCCAGGACAAGAAATATGTTCTTTTTCTTGCTCTTGAACTCATTTATTTTTTCTGCATGGTTTCCTAGAAGACCTGTTGTTTTATTTTCTAATTGGGTGTGCATGTGAGAAGTATCTGTCCACTTCTGTCCATATGAAAATGTTTATGAGTGTATGTATGTTTAAACTGATGTTCTTAAGATGACAGAAATCTCTAGAGCTTTTTGAATGGGAGATTTCATCCTCAGTTTACATGTTCAGAAGCACAAATGAATGAAGAAAATAAACTGTTAAAGATCACCTGCTTCACACCCACATGTTCAATTAATTCCCCTCATCTCAGCTCCAAGTCTCATGCTCACCCCCTTGGCACCTGGCACTGCAAAGCTTGCCCAGACTTCTGTTGGGCCGCCTCCTGTTCCACCCACTCTATCTCTGTTTCACATGCTCAAGGCCACCTTTGTCTGCTTTCATTTATCACATACTCCTCCACTTACTCTGTTTTGCAGCAGAAATTTGTTAAAACACTTTTAATGATTCCCAATCCCCATCCTGTTTTCATATGTTTGTGCATTTATTCCTCTTAATAGTTTTGTACTATTTTCATTTAAAAATAGATAATATTACCTGACCATTAAAAAATAAAAAAATATTTTGTATGGCTTCAAGGCCAGGATTATTTTCCTTCTTTAGTGTGGTAATGCAGCTGGTTATTATAAGAAATTAGGGGCCAAGCAGTATTGTCACATTGAACTTGGGTCCTGGCACATTTTATAGTGTTTTTAAAGACAGAAGGTTTTTTCTGTGAAATGTACACTGCATGTAGATTTTAGATTTCCAATAAGGACAATAATCAATATGACATTCACATTTTTATAAAAGACCAAGCATGTATATAATGAGTAAATTAAATCACGCACTGTATTTGTAGATATTCTTCAAGGATTTATGCACCTGCCTGTTTAAAATATAAAAATAATTTAGATATGATATCAACTGATCAAAATATCATGTAATGCATTATCCATAGATTTTTCCAGTGCATTATTTTTTGGGTTTTAGGCTAATGAAATGTCATAAACTAGACAAGATAAAAGGAAAAGAAAATGTCAAATTTGATGTTTACAAATATGAATCTGTGAATTTAAAATTGAATTATCTCAGATCATGCAACTAGGGGAACAAATTTAAATATATTTTAACTTCCAACTTGGAATTGAAATTCCAATTTGGAAGACAAATCATCCATAGATTTGTCCATCCCACTTCCTCCTCTACTAGGTTCAAGGATAAATATCATCCGTTTCATGATGAGCATTTGAAAAAAAATAATAAATTCTTGGTGATCTTAGAATTCTAATCTAATGAGGTTTAAATGAAGCTTGATTAGAATTTTAAGGGTTTTTGTTCCAACTTGCTAATTTTATTTTAAATTCCACCAGTAAAAAATTTCATTTTGTTAATTTAGTCCAGGTTAGTATTTTGTTCATGTTTCAGAACAAATGCTTCAGGACAAAGAAGACAGTTACTGAAAGACGATAGTTACTACCAGAATATTTGGAGATATCATAATTTTTTCTGCTAGAGCTAGTTTAAAGGACAAATATGGGACACTAAAGGTAAATAAAAATTAATTTCATAAATTTTGTTAGGATATTCCATTCTGAAGACATTTAAATATTTCTATCTTTTCAGCATTTTATAAGCCAATTGCAATCCAATCTACCATGTGAATAGGATAAAATGACTGATTTCCTCCCAAATAGCTCTTGAATTTCTGCCTTTTCTACTGAATCCTCCCTTTAAAGTATATTAAACAGAAACTGGATTCGTTTACAGTGATTAGTGAGAGCATCATACATATCTACATGACTAACCGGATTGGTTCTTTGCAGGTCAGTGAGTTAGCAATTGAACAGATCATTGTACAATCAATTCAATCCCAGAAGCAAATTGACCATACTTGAAAAAAGCCAGGCTTCTCATATCAGTGTTGTTAAGCATATCACAGGAGTTCTGGGCTGCCTGTATACATATTCTAGCAAATTAATAGCAGTTTGATGTCCTTATTCTAGTTACCAAAGTATAAAAGAATGAAAATTAATCTAAGATTTAAGAGGTCATTTTGGGTCCTATACTTCTATTAATTAGATCTATAAAACTGAAAAACACATTAAAAATGGACAGGAATATAAAAGCTGAGGGAGATGTGAGGATTTGATCTGAAGTGTCCTTTTGGAAGAGTAGTGTTCATTAAATTTGAAGCAAGGCTTGCAAACACTTTCTCTTACCATCAAAAGGTTTTGTACACTGCTATTGATTCATGAAATTCATGTGTGATACCTTTGTGATATGTCAATTTGATTAGGCTGAAATATAAAATATATTCCCTGTAATTCCCTTGTAGTTTTTTGTTTTTCTTTAGAGTGGAATGCTAGGGAGACTGTTTCATTGTACTTGGCAATAGCTATTCTTTCAAGCATCAGTACAGATGCTATTGTCTTAGAGGGATTTTGCAGATTAAAATCCCTTATCTGTTGGTTTTTAGTTCCTCAAAAGGGAGGATATTCTTTTCCTCATGACTTAATGATGTTGAAGTACTGTAGAGGACTAAGACCATCTGAGTGGGAAGCAGAAACTCTAGAGTACAGATAGAAGAGAAAGCTGTAACATCTTTCTGCATTCTGGAATCCCACTTTTATCTAGTTGCTGCTAATCTACTGTTTTACCTTTTCAGCATGAGGCTGCAGCTGTATCTGCAATATACTAACTTCCTCCTGGATCTTTAATTTCTATGAACTCTGTGTGTATATATGTTCAGCTCCATGACAGAGATACTCAGCTTCTAAAGGAAACCTTGATAGGCAAGAGGCAATGAAAATTAGCATGAGCTTCAGTCCATCGCTCTCAGATGGGTTCTTGTGTGCTCGGGGATAACATCTTGCATATGATCTTCCCTTCCTATCTGTTCATGGACTCCTGGGTACAGCATTAAATGCAAGGACAGCCTTGTGACTTCTTAACCAACCTCCATGATTCCTCATAAATATTCATACAGACAGTTCTCAACTTAGGAGTGTTTGACTTGTAATTTTTCCACTTTAAGATGGTGTAGAAATGATACATATCCATTAAAAATTAATTGATTTTTCCCCTGACTGTGATGCAGTACAATATCTTTTGTGATGCTAGTGATTGAGTTCTCACTCCTAGTCAGCTATGCAATCATAGAGTTCAAAAACTGATAAAATTACAGTGTACTACTTTGTAAAGCTACGGTATTTGATAGGTTAGGTACATTTTCTACTTATAATATTTTCAAATTATGGCATTTAAAAGGAAGTAACCTTATTATAAGTTGATAAGCATCTGAAGATACAAAGCATTATTTTCTATGTTATAACATATAACTAAGTGAATACATTTATGTATTATATGTAAATAAATATATATATATATTTAATATACAGACTGAATGATGAATATACCATGTGATATATACATAGAAATGGCAGGGATTTAGGAATTTGTATAATAAATTCCTACCCAAAATTTTCTGACCTTCAATCTCTCAAAGTACTAAAGAAATGTGCACAGAGGCCTAAAGTGAGTATTGTTTGCTAGATCTAAGTTAGAATGAGCCCCAAATCTAAGTGCACAATTCAATGAATTAAGAATCTCTATTAAAGATTTTCAAATCCAACTGTACAAAAAAATAAATTTAACTTCTTTTTATAAATGTATACTCATGCTTGAGCCCCACTCATGTGAATTCTGATTTGATTGGCTTATGCAGATTCAGGAATATGAAGTAGGTTGACTGAAATAACACAACTAAATTGCAAAGGCAGAATAGGAATTTAGATTTGTTGAATTCCAAAATATGCCATCTTACTCCATTGAATACTAGACTCTCATTTGATCACATATAAAACCTATTTGTATAATAGTAATCATAGACTTTTTATCTATATCCTACTTTCTTGGGATTGCTTTTCTTAAGGGATAAATGTTCCTTATATGTCTATTGTTTTGTGATATTGGCACATACTTACACACATAAATATATGGAAGGATTTATAAGGAAAAGTACATCTACCCTATCTTCCTGGAAGAAGTTCATTTAAACAACATTGTTTTTAATTGTTTTTCTTTCTGGTTCTCTTCTTTTTTTTTTTCTTTTTTAATCAATGTTTCTATTTCTGTGGTATTGCATAAACTAACCCACTTTCCTCAATTTAATTCTCAGGATATCTTATATCTAATCCCAAATGAGAATACAGTTCAAATAATTTACTATGGAGCTCCTGGGTAACATATTTATCAGGGCATTTGAGCAAGGAAGTGTACATAAAAGCCCCATGACCTTTAGACTAGTGATCCTGCCTAGAGGATCGGATGGTTCTCTGGCTCCACACCCACCCATTCTACAATGTATTTACTTTGTAAGACCCTTGATTAGTGAGTCACAACTGTTATCTTCAGCATTGTGAAGAAATGGTGGCCTCTTTTACTTCAGGTGACCTGCTCATCTTTTGAGCCTCTACCATACTTGAAAAATATAAAACAAATTAGTTCACTATCATGCAGTTCCAATATTTTAAGGAATTCCATCTTTTGTGATAAACTGATACTCCAGAAGACATTTCTTTTTTCCCCTACTATCTTCAAGATAGTGGCTATGTGTATGGAGAAAGAAGTCTTTCAGAACATCAAATCAATGAAGAAGTGCTACTATTTTCAGGATAAGTGTTTGTTCTGATATCATATTACCATCCCTTCTTTCAGGATGATGGCTTTCTAGCTAAGGAATATAATCATGATGTTTTGGAAGATTCATCTCCTTTCACAAAAGGCCCTTTTATTCTCACAGTGGTGCTTAAGAGTACCAGGTACTCACTCAGTCTAAATCCCATTTTCATCCTATCTACTGCTCACAACTCTGCCCTGCCATAAGGATACCAGATTCACCCCCTATCACCCTGAAACCATCTTCCTCCGTGGCTCACCTACCACTCACTCTCTCTCACTGTCACTCCAGAGTCTAAAAGATTTGATTTTTGTTATAAATTTAAAACATTGCTTAACAACCTCTGGGAAGTGACTGCAGTTATAATGTTCAGCAGTAAAAGAACTTAAGAAATCCTTACCCATCAATAATTCGGATAATTGTGAAAATAGGAAAACTATCCATAAAATACATGATGTGTATCTGACTAACACAATTTTAAATATTTTTAAGGCAAATATGGTAGACAGGGAAGTATTTAGTGGATGGAGTTATGGGAGAAGTAGGTGAGCAGAATAAATCTACCTACCTACCTACCATTACCTTTCTACCTACCTGGCATCCGTCTATCATCTATCCTGCATCTTGAGGCTCAAATCTACAAACAATCACAATCAATCCAAAGGAAAAATCAGGGATAACTTTCAAATTTTTGAGGGGCTTAGTAATGTGTACAAGACAGTAAATAGATAGGTAAATGTTATTAGACTTAGGATTCTCATATTGTTTCATTATTGCCTGGCTGATTCTAAAATGAGTAGGCAGGGATTAAATTATTATTATCTCTTTCTGGTAGGTAGATAATGGCAATTGTTTTTATGTATGGAATTGGATTTCATTTTGTGGTAAAATTCATTATAAATCATAATTGTTTTTATTTTATTTACATAGTTTTGTTTTTATTTTGCCTATGGTAACTTATCATCAAAAATATTTGTGAGTCTATATTAGGTAAAATCAATAAACCATAGCAGACAAAGACAGTAAAGGAGATAATCCCTCTAGAAAACCAAGTGAAACTTTTATTGTTCAAGTTTATCCCGTTTTAATGTACATTCAGAAATTACATCCACTCATTTGTGTTTTCCATATTAATTTATTTACCTTGTCTCAGCTTTTCCAGAGGAGCACAACTTATTTTCTTTGTATCTTCTCAATTATTCTAACATTTATGTTAAGCTCAGCTTATTATTATCCAACCATTTTAGCAGAATGCATTACTTTTCAGAATTACAATACTCTCATTGTTGGTCAGAAGTGATTAATTACTGATTGCCTAATAAAGAATACAAAAGAGATGAAATAAGATGTTTGAATTTGTTTCCTTGTTCATTTTTATTCCAAGGGAATTACTATTGGATTTTTCTTAACTCTCATTTAAATGAAAACCATCTTAACTGAAAATTATAGATTTAAAATGCCAGCGTATTTTAATACAAAGTAACTATGTACTTATCTAATTTAACAATTTTCAAATGACATGACAAGATGGGGTACTTAATAAACAATGCTTAAGACTATAAAATAAAATATGTAATAAACCTGTCACTCTTATAAACTGATTATTTTTAATTATCATTAGAATAAATAAAATGAATTTTAGAGATTAAAGAGAACATTTCCTTTTATAGGATCATGACTTCTATCAGTCTAAAGTAGTCTACTTTGTTTTACCTTTATGGATAGAACAATGCATGGTTTTCTGAGAGTTGCTCCCAAACAATTTTATTCTAATTCCTTTTATATCATAAAATAGAACAAATGGAAATACTATCAAATATGCACTTGCTTCAAGAAAAGATATGTTGATTGAACATATATTTGTGCTATTCAAGATGCTAATAAATAAGAAATATCTTGAGTTTTCACATTCTGAATATTTCTTAACTCTGGTCACCTGGTCTTGAAGGAGTTCTGCAGAGAAAAATACATGCTGTGCTCTCCAATCACAGATGAAATAATCACAAATCTTTAGTTTTCCTGAAAACCATAAAGATGAAAGATGAGCTACTAAGATCATCATTCAAGGTCTTGCTCATTAAACAAATCTCAACTTTAGTATTTAGTTTTATATGAGTATATTTAATTTAGACAATCCAAGCTGTATATCTTTGAAGCTCTGAAGATTCTTTCACTGAAATACAAGCATTTGGAAAAAAAAAAGTTTGGAAGAGGACATATTTTACCATCATGTATTAGTGTGATAGAAGTTTTCACTAAAACTCAACCTCTAAATTTTTTTTCTTTCTTTCTTATGAACACTTAATTAATGCCTAAATTTCAAATGCTATAAAAGCTAACAATTACATTATGCCTATTATAGTAGAGAAATTCTGAAAATTGGAAGCAAAATAATAGTAATTTACTAGCACATGAAAAATACTTTTATACAAAAAACATTGTTCAACTGATAATCAGATTAAACAGATGATTGCACAGGGCTAAACCTCTGAAATTTTATACCTCTTAGCCTGACATTCACTTGATATTCACTAAATTAAACCTGATTCATGTCCTCTCCAAAAAAAATCATCTTAAGCAGTTATCTCAAACACCTTAAAGATATAAAATACAACTAAACACACCTTATGTAACAAGGGATAGTCTTACTGAATGCATCATCTCAAGATACGATATGAGTTGAAATTACAAAAGTTTCAAATAAAAAATATCATTGAAGTTACTTTTGTCAAGTATTTTTGGATGTTTTGATAGCAGTTATTTCTTAATGGATTCTCTTTTCTATCAAAAAATTAAAAGTGAGAGAATTAATTAGAGTGTTTCTTGATTTTTGAGACTGAAATTAATAAGCAATGTAAATCTCACCATATTACTTAACACCTTACAAACTAACTCTCAAATTGATATTTTTCTAAGGGGTGCTTTGAGATGCCCCCTATCAAAATAGTTTTAATTTCATGAGTTTTAATTTTTTCTCCTTTTTGGCATAAAAACTCAATCAGCATCATCTCATAATAAAACCTTTAGATATAAATGTGTTAAACATAAGATAAATCTCAGGAAAATTGATTTTCCTAAAAAAAATTTTCTATGAAACTAACAGCTTCTCAAGTATGTTTGGAAACTTGATTTTTTATTGCAGAGTTCAATGTGCTTAAACTGTAGGCCAACAGTCAGACTTCTAATTTGCTTTGAAAGAGAAGAGTAATTAAAGCAAATCCATCATTTCTTGGTCCACGTCAGTGAAATCAAGTGCATCTTTTCTTCCTTACTTTTGATAATTCCTATGAATATTTTGTAAATGATAAGTGGTAGTGATAATCAGGCAGAATAAAGAACATGATTTTTTTATTAGATGAATATGGAATTACAATTGAGGGGAAAACATTGTCAAAAAATCAAGAACAAATGTATATATACATAGATATCCAAGGCTAGTGCCATGTCATGGATGCTCCCCTTGGGTTTCCCATGTTTCTGTGCTTCCCCAAGAAGAACCTCTGAGTTAAATGGCTATCTTGTGGAGGTCAAAGATCTCCTTCTGAGATGATTCCCCTATATTCCCACCCTCCAATCTCCTAGATATCCTTCCTAAGCCCTCTCCCCACCCTGTTCCCCACTCTACACTTCCAGGTATCCTAGGCAATCCTCCCCGATTGCATAAAAATTCATATAATTTGAGGTTATTATTAGCTTAGCCATCTAACATACTGCTTCCAGATGTATTCTAGCTTCCACAAATGAGAGAAACCATTTGGCCCTTGAGTCTCTGAGATTGAAATACTTCACTTAGCATAATTTTTTCAATCTCCACCCATTTGATTTCAAAAGCCATAATATCATCTTCTCTAATGGCCAAGTAGTATTCCATTGTATATATGTACCAAAGTTTTCATATCCATTTGGGTTGGTTCCATAGTTTAACAATAGTAAATTGAGCTGCTATAAACATTGATGAAGCCACATCACTATAATATGCCTATTCTAACTCTTTTGGGAAAATACCCAGGAGTGGTATAGCTGGGTCATAAGGGGGTTCCAGTCCTAATTTTTTGAGGAGTCTCCACACTGCTTTCCAGAGTGGCTGAATCAGTTTTCAGTCCCACCAGCAGTGTAACAGTGTTCCTCTTTTCTCACAGCCCCTCCAGCATCTGTTGTTGTTCATATTCTTCATTTTTGCCACTCTAATAGGAGTGGGGTAGAATCTCATTGAAGTTTTGATTTGCATTTCCCTTATAGCTAATAGTGTAGAGCATTTTCTCATATATTTATGGACTGCCTGGACCTCCTTTGGTGAGAAGTTTCTTTTTAGATCCGTAGCCCATTTATTGATTGGATTATTTGTGGTTTTGGTGTTTAGTTTCTTTAGTTCTTTATATATTCTGGATATTAGTCCTCTGTCCAAGGTGTAGCAGGCAAAAGTTTTCTCCCATTCTGTAGGTTCTCTCTTGATGCTCCTGACTAACCTTTAGTTGTGCAAAAACTTTTTAGTTTAATTGTATCCCATTCATTTATTCTTAATTTTACTGCTTGAGCCATGGGAGTTTTTTTAATGAAGGCACCGCCGACTCCTATGTCCTGTAGTGAAGAACATGATTTCTATAGGTCTTTTTCTTTGAGTGATTCATGACTAATATTTGCTTTTGACTCAAGTAGACCCACATTAGATTTTTATAAAGGCAATAGTTCAGATGATAAGTGATAATCAAAGATGATACTTGTATCATCCCTTGTCTTGTGGATAAGATAAAGGTGAACAAACACAACTTCATAGCTTATCCTATGATAAGCAATTACTAAAAATGATATCCACCTCAGACAAGTCAGTTACTAGGCATGTGATCATGATCACATCAATTAATCTTGAATCCTCAAACTTTTCATCTGCTGTGAAGATGGAGATAATACATGAAATTACATAACAGTATATGTTCAACAAAAATCACTGATAATATTTGTGTTTTATTTCCATTATTCAGATTTACTATTCATATTAATCTAATTTTCCTTAAGATTTTCAAGGAACACATAGTAGTTATACAGTATTATAAACTGATTTCATTCATAACTATTGTGTATAAACTGCTGAATATTCAAGAAATCATTTATAATTCTTTTAGCTCTTAAAATTTTTATAAATGATGCAAACTCTGCCTCTTAAATTGTAACAACAGTAATGCCTAAGTAAATATAAAATAAACACCACTTTATTTCCTTCTGTTGTTGCCAGAAATAATTTGCTATCTATCTATGCATATATATACTAATGTACATAGATATACACATGTATATACATATAGCCACTTATGACCAAAAATACCTTAAATTTTAACAGATGAAATACATAGAGTAATACATGAACAATACATGAAATAGTAGTTCAATCACTTACTTCAATAAATGCTACCTATCAAATAATAATGATAAGCTCTTCTATTGCTACATTGCAGAAAGACACATAATAGATATAAAAATAATTATCAAATTGTCTTCAAATTTGTGGAGGCAAAGTTTTCATTTAAGTAGAACTGACCAGGGTAGAATTACTGCAAAGTGCACTCAGGTGGTAAGGAATGAAGTTCCATTCTGGTTGGGATCACCTCAGGTTTGCTTTTCCTGGAATTACACATATAGTATAGTTTCTCTTACGTAGGAAGTATCCGTTAAATATGCATTAGGCAAATAATTGTAGAAGGAGCATATATGTCATTCTTCAGAAATGGATTTACACATCCAGCCACCAAAATTGAGAAAACCTGAACTAGTGATTAATATCAAGTATATATTGAATTCCATCAAGTTCTGAATTAACTATAACTCACACAACTGATAATGGCATGAATCAAACAGGCAGGCAGAATTTATTTCATTTCTGAAACTTGTGATCAGTATTTTCTAAACTACCCTTTATTTACAAAATAAAATATGTAAAAGGATATATGTGGAAAGGTCATGGCATCAAAATTTGATATTTAGTATTTTTTGCAAAAAATAAATTATTATACAATTTTACATAAGAGCATTTTTAATTTAAATAACTGCTTAATGAATAGAGAGCTGTGATCAATCAAAAGGTCAGTTTAACTGGGAGTTTACTTCAAAATTCTTTTGCTCTTAGTAGTCCGTTGAGTCTATGTTCTTGTTTTTGCTATGGCTATTATACAAAGTGCATAGGACCAGAATTTTATTTTCGATTGTTCTAGTCTATCTAGATTCATGGATTGCTAAAATTAAATATTAATTAATGTTTCCTTCTGATTGGTATCTATTTGTTGTTGGTGGATTTATATTTTTAAACTATTCATTCAAAAGATACAATGGACTAACGATAATATTACTTTCCAGATTTACTGTAATTATTGCTATTAAGCAAATGTTTGCTGAAAGCTTGATATACTACAAGGTCATTTTCAAATATTCTTATTTAGTTATAAAATTAGGCATCCTCTGATATTCTTAGAAGACAATATATAATGTTAGGTGATGAAAGGATAGTTTAAGAACAAGAAAAATAACTTCAAGGACAGTGATTAGAATACAAGAAATGACACAATATTTAGAGTAGGTTCTTATTGAAACTTCAGAGATGGATAGAATTAAGATGGAAATAGGAGAGGTTTAGGGACTTCACAGTGCATAGAAAAGTATGAATCACACCTGAGTGGATTTTTCCATGTTATTCTCTAAGACTGAATATGTAGGCTTCCTTCAGGGTAATAATTGAACTTTCTTTCTAACCATTAACAAACAAGCAAAACACAGATTCTCTCAATCCCCTGAAGTCCCTTATACTTCTATATACAAACTCTGTATTTGAAATAAAACTAAAATATGTATTCAATTAATGTTTATTATCTATTTTTTAAATACAGGGAAAATGTAGTGTTCAAGCCTTGGCAATTATCTATTTAACATAACAAGATGACAAACATACCTTCAAATATATTCAAACATATGTTAAAAACAATTCAGAAGTTCTTAAGTACGTCTGTTCTTCTAATGCCTTGCCTCAGAGTGTTAGTCCCTTTGCCCATAGAGATTTTTTCTTGTTATGCTTTCTTTCACTCTCCTCATTCGTTAAGGCTCAATTAAAATCAGTGTGTGTATGTGTGTTACTGTCTTTGATTTCTCATTAACAC